>JAQIWI010003297.1:0-10429 GCA_034698825.1 Deuterosminthurus bicinctus
AATCTACATATACATAGATAATCTCTATGATAATCATCCATACAAAGTACATAGGACAACTTCAGGTGTCACACCCTACGTTTCCCCCAATCGAATGACATAATAGTCCATCCTTTCCAAATCAAACTTCAATTACAATTACCATTAAATTTCATTAAACTCCTTCTATGTAAAAAAAACTTACTATTGAACAAAGTAAGAAAAACATAGAATTGACACACAAAAATCTTACTCCAATTATCAATAGACATTAATTCATCATCAGATCTCTTCATACTTTGAAAAAAAACTTACTATGATTAAAACAAAGTATCAGAACGTAGATTTTCTACACATACTCCTCTTACATAGTAATAAACATCATCTTTCATATAAATCTCTTAGTTTATAATTGCTACAATGTATGTCCTACAATCTATGACATACTTCCCATTCTATTCCCATCTTTTGACATTGACAATAATAAATTAAATTTCAGAAACACCTATGTTAACATAATAAAGGTCAACTTAAACCGAACACATCACAGAAAAACTCAAACTGGAGTAAAAAAAACTGTGAGTATCTGACCCAACCCCGGGTCGTCACAATAGGCTAGTTCCCAACTTTAGAAATACTATTAATCTTAAGAAACGAACATCTCTGCTTTAACTTAGACCAATTAGCCGAACTTAGTGTTCTATGGAAAGTTTAATTAAACTATAATTAACATCAAGATATCATTATGACAAAATCAGGTAATTTAATCAAAGTACTTGCTACTCTCACTCCCAAAACTCATAGAGGTCTTCGTTTGGCACGGGGCTTGTAGTCTGGATCGTCCGTATCATGCTCTGGAGACTCCGAAAGAAACTCATCAGTTAGCCCCTCATAATCATTACTGGCCCTCTGTCTCTTACGCATACTCTCAACATGTTTTTCGTCGCATTGGTAGCGAGATGTTGATTTCCGTTGTCTACCCGATCTTCGTACTTGTCCTTCACTCGTATCAGAAGTTCCAGAATCCGACTCAGTCCTTGATTTAACCCTCCTTGGTATGGCACTTGGGCGTCCTTGTTGTCTTTGGCTACCCTGAGAACGTGACGAAGTACTCCTCACTGTCTCTGAATCCTGAGACTGCTCGACATCACCCGATGGAGCATTTATCTGTGGTTCCTCCTGGGATGGTACTACACTATTTGCATCCATAGTGGTACTTCCAACAGCATTTGTAACCATAGAATCCGAATTGTCAATCACTGATTGATTGTTACCCAATTGGTCCATACTTGCAGGTTGCTCGGAACTCTCTGCTTCACCTTGAGCTGGTGCCACATTGCTTGCTTCTGCAATTGCACTTCCAGAATCCTCTGCCCTCAAAATGTCATTATTGGGATTCTCAGCCACTGATTGACTGCCATCAGAAAGATCATTAATTAAAGTACTTTCATGGTCATTCATTTGGCCATCAGAAACTACTGATTTTGTCTCTGAACTTCCAGTACTAATAGAAGATACTACTGGCTGAACGTTTTCCACATCAGAACGTCCATTATTGTCCACATCAGATTCCTTTGTAGTAGAAACTGGGCCTTGAACTTCAACATTGCTCTCAATGTTTTTCAGAGATGATTCCATAGCAGTCTCTGGTTGATTCACCAAGTTGTCCTCAACGTTAGCACCTTCATTGTTCATATCCAGACCTTGGACATTCTCAGAGACATTTTCTTCCAAATTAACTAATCCTATCTCTGGTTCATCCGTAGTCCTGTGCTCCTCCGAAATTCCCATACTTTCCACAGTAATTGTTGACCATCCATGTTCCCTTGACCAGGCTTGAAATTCTACAGCTTTTGCATTGCTGTCAATTTGTCTAGGAATTGAAGCATGTATTGCTACAGCCTCAGGAATCTTCTCCTTCTCAGAGCTTTGATTTGAGACGGTTGTTGTTGTCTCCGACTGACTTCTTTCAACATCCCCTTTGGCTTCTCCGCGAGCTACCATCGTAATAAAGCCCGCTGCAGCAGCATCATCATGAACTACAGTGAAATCTCCTTGATGAACCAGTTCCCAATCTTCATCTCTTTCAGGAACTTCTCCTGCTTCGGAATGATCTTCTATGAGCTTCTCTGTTGCTTGCATATGTCGAGTAAATCCACCGACAGTCTGACCATCATCCGCAAAGATCCTGGCTACTCCCGTATATGTTTGATAATCGCTATATCGATCAACTTTTGATGGAGTCGGTGGTACTAAATTGAACTCAAAATATTTTCCTTCCATCGCAGCCCAGTCCAAATGTGATAACACCGATGCATTGTCCACTGCTCTTTGAACAGTAGAGAGATATTCTTCTGGAAGCGGATTCTGTGACTCATCAGGATTTTCCCAGAAACTATCCTCTGACTTATCAGAATTATCTATGGGCTTCAATTGTTGCACTAGATCAGCTTGTGCCACGACCTTCTCCTTACTCTCACTTTCAAGTATAGATTTCGCCGAGCTAGCTTCCTCTGAATCTTCAGAAGGCTGTTCTCTGAAATAAGCATCAGTCTGCTTCTCACTGGCTAAATCCATCCCCTCATCCACTGGTTTTAGAGGTGTAATTTTTGCACGACTAAAGGATTCTCCTAATTCTTCAGCAGGCATGTTAAAGAAATAAGCATCTGTGAGAATGTCCTCCTGAGAACTCGTGGTTTTATCATTTTCCATAGAAGAATCCGGATCACAATAATAATCTTCCATATCACCCGCATCTTCTTGTCTTATTGGATCTCCTTCTGGCAATCTAGGATTGATTGCCTCTTCATCCGACACAACTTGGACTGAATCATCGCCCCCATACTCAGAAGTAGTTGAAGTCTCACTCTCATAATCCGGTAGATTTTCTTCTTGTCGTTCTTCGGATACTGCTGGACTTTCTACGGGTTGATCCAGTGCTACATCGCCTCTACTTAACACAGGCATTTTCTTTGGTTGTTCAATTGATGACCCAGATGAATGACTTGATTTAGACTCTCTCTCTCTTCCTATTGTCCTCCACTCCAACAACATTCCTGTTCATAGATGGATTAACTTCCGGCTCAACAAGCTTTTTACTTCTTGGTGTAAATCTTGTTGCGTTCAGGTCCAAACTTTGTCGTCTTTGGCGTGAAAACTTTCTTCGAAAATCCTGTCCTTCATCATCAGAATCTCTTTGTCCCAAACTTCGTCTTCTCTTGTCATTTGGACGGAAATTATCGAACTGTTCACAGAGACCAGCATCCAAGCCTTCACCAACTGCCTCATACTCTGTTACTTCTGGAGAATTCTTTGGTGAAGCGGATTTTGATGATTCCGAATTTCTTTTTCTATGTCCCATATCAGCCATCTCTACATCTTCAGGAACTCTGGCTGGAGTGTAAATCATTTTAGATCTCTTGTCTCGTTCGTGAGGTCCATTGTACATAGAAGGTGTATCATTAGAAAGACTTGCAGCTAGCGGTGTGGAAGTGATAATGGGTTGAGAATCCATAGGCTCTGGCGATTGTGGCGGTGGTGGTGGTAGAATGATGTCCTGTGTCGCTCTACACACTTCATCCACCCAGGATCTAATTTGTCGATCCAACTCAGGTGCATTTGGCCATAGAAATTTTCTTTTCTCTGCCTCTTCTCGGATAGTTGGTTCCAACTCCATAATATTCCGACCTGTTGTGACTTTTAGCTCATGTAAGCCCTTTAGCATCGCTTCATCCACTACTTGACTAGCCCAATCTCCCCAAACTGCAGAGGTAGAGCTTCGGATTCCAAGTTCCTTTTCTTTTAAATAGTCAACGCATCCACCCAGAAATTTTGCTCCTGTCATTTCTTCCTTATGACAAGGCATCTGTGATAATAATACATCTTTCTTGTAGGTAGTTCCTTCCAGATATTCTTCTCTGATGTTCAACACTTGTTTAGACAAAGGCTGAACTGGATCACTTCTATGATGCACATTCACTTGCAGTGAACTATCCATACATGGCGGTTTTGGGTTGTTTTGAAATGCAACCAGATGTGTCAACGGACTTTCTGTAGCTTGTCTCCTTCCCATATACTGTGCCGACTGTTTTAATCTTGGCGTCTCACGGATTCCTTGTAGCACTTCTGATATTCCTTGTGCCACTGCCATACTGATGCTTTGCATGTCAACTTCATCTATAGGTTCCAATACTTCGTCCACACTTCTTTCTTCAGAGGTTCGATCTGACGGCATAGACAATGTTCCAGTCTTTGATGATTCTATCGAACTAATAGACGATATTTTCACACTCTCTGCGCTAGTTCCTGAGCTCAATTCACCTCTTGATTGTTGACCATTTTCGTCCACCATTACCGGAATTTGTTGTGGTGGCCTGATACCTTCCTCCGAGCTAGTCAGAGACGGTGTGAAATGCATTGGTCCAGGAAGATCATAGAGAGCTGGATTTGGTCGCCATGCATCCTGAGATCCATTTGCTGTAGCTCGTATTAATTCATCCGCAATGGATGCTTGCACTTGACTTCTAAACAGTTCAGCAATCGTTTGTTGTTCTACTGGTGAATCCACTACTTCAGTCTGTGCAATTTCAGATGTAATTGCCGCTGGAACTCCTATGTTCACCGCTGGTTCCTGAGTCCGTGTCCCCACGCTCGAACATCTTCCTGGGCTCTCATCCATATTATGTGATGAGGCCACTACATCTGGTTCATTTTGTTGAGGTTCTTGATGTCCCTGTATGGATGGACCAGACCACACGGTCGGCGCACCAGTGACAGGAACTTGATCCTCTTGTTGTTGTTGAACAATTTCAGATGCGGTCTGTGATGTCCTCTGAGACACTTGTGGACTCAGCTGTGGCATTTCTTCCAGCGATTCAGGTGTCCCCACTGAATTTTCTTGTAGAATCGGAGGTTGCTCCGACACATCTTCTTCTGGCACAGACTGTACTGACGGTGTAGATACTGTTTTAGGAGTCAATTCATTCACAGTCTTCGCTGAATCAGGCCTTGGCGTCTGTGGTCGTAGAACTTGTTGAGTCACTACCGGTGTAGCAACTGATTGTTGTTGTTGTTGTTGCTTTTCTAGCTTCCTGGCTTGTCTAGTACCTCGAGCAGGACCGTCATACCCAATAGTATGAGTTCCAGTTACGGCAGTGCTGTAGTAAATCGGCGGTACATAGCCATTCGATTGGATGGAAATCTTTGATCCCACACTAGAAATAGATTCCACATCACTCTCAGCATCAGAGACATCTTCTTGACCAGGCGGATGAAAAGCCTTCTCAACCACTTCCTCGAGCTGAAAATCTTCCAATGCTCGTCCTCTGTGATTTCCTTCTCCACCAGGAATTGACTTAGCTGCTTTAACAACCAAAAGATTTCTTGGTCTATCAACAATTATCCGGGTAGCCTTGGACGACATCAAAGGAACTTCTCCTCTATATGGCTTCAAATGATCTGACGAAACTGCTTTCGGTGGTTTCTCTTTGCCTCTTGAGCTCCATTGGATCTTGTAGGATTTCTTTCCTGTGACTTCGACCACTTTGAACGGTCCTCTCCAATTAGCTGCTAGTGGTTTCCCATCTATGACTTGACATAGAACTAAGTCCCCGACTTGATAAGAAATATCCTTTCGCTTGGCGTCATATTTTGCTTTTCTCTTTAGCTGGGATGCAATGATTTTCTCCCTGGCTTCTTTAACTTTTTGGATCCGAGATTCTTCTCTTGCTTCCGGTTGCCATTCGATCCTCTTTTTCAACGTAGGAGTAACTTTGTCCAATTTCAGTATAGGTCTCCATCCCACAACCAGTTCAAAAGGTGTACAACCATGAGCTTCATGAGTCAGATTATTCACGCTGAAACAGGCTGCTGAAACATGCACATCCCATTGCATTTCAGTAGAATGTATCATCTTCTTCAGATACCTCTTCAAGGTTCCATTCAACCGCTCACAAATACCATTGCTCTCTGGATGACGAGGTGAAGCCAAAACTTGTCTGATTCCAAATTCTTCAAAGAACTCTCGTACTTCCTTGCAGTGGAAATGTGAACCTCTATCTGACACAATGTAGTCTGGAATTCCCCATTGCTCGAGTACATGCCTCTTGATGATTCGGACAGTGTCTTCTCCCCTTGCTCTCCGTGTAGGAATGGCGATCACATACCGAGTCAAAATGTCCACCATGACAAGTATATATCTGTTTCCTCCTTTCGTTTCTGGCAAGGGACCAACATAATCCACAGCAATCTTCTCAAATGCTCTATGTGGTGGTGGTGTAGGATCAGAATGTCCAGGAAGTTTCTGATTCCGCTTCTCGAAGTACTGACAAGTTGCACAGTACGACACAAAGCGCTGAATGTCTCCTTGCATAGACGGCCAAAAGTAACGAGAAGCTATTAAGAATCGTGTCTTCTTGATTCCATGATGTCCACCTTCCACTGAACAATGCACCATTCTCATGATGTCTTCTCGTCTTGAAAGCGGCACATAGAGTCTCCAAGGTGCATTCTTATCCTTCTCATTGCAATAATATAGGAGACCCGCTATGATTGCATACTGTTTCCAGTAGCGAGGCTTCTCCATATGATGAACTGTTTCGGCTTTTCCCTTGTACTCTGGTCTGTACACAAATTTGACGTCATCAATTTCGCCTTCTTTTCGGACCTTTTCCATTAAGTCTCTGCATTCATTGTCTTGAAATTGAGCCTCTTTAAATCCCTTAAGTCCCCTTCTGTCTTCATCACCGACAAACAATGCTTGTTCAGTATGATAAATCATACTTGGGGTTACATCCATAGAAGTCATATCACCACCAAAAGTTCCTTCAGGAAGTACTTCAAAATCTTCCTTTTCTGCTTCTACTTGGATGTTAAGAATCCTCCGCACGACATTCATGTCAGGCATGAAATCTGACACTCCAGAGCTCGTATCAGAAGCTGATTCCACAGGTTCTCTGCTGAGTGCATCCGCGACATAATTCTCCTTTCCTTTGGTATATTCTATCTTTCCTCCAAAGGTATTGATGACCATAGCCCATCTTGCTAGTCTTCCATGCATATCCTTTATCTTCGCAAGTCCTTCCAGACATCTATGGTCTGTGTATACCATGAATTTCCTTCCATAGACGTATTGTTTAAACTTCTTAAGTGCCAGGAAAATCGCGTATGCTTCTCGTTCCGTCGTGGAATAATTTTGTTCAGTTGGACTGAAGGATTTAGAGAAGTAACACACTGGTCTCCATGTTTTCTGCCCTTTCTCTGTAGCCTGACAGACTCCCCCAGCTCCATACTGGCAAGCGTCCGATGTTATCCGATACTCGGCATCTCTTGGTGGGCAAAACAATGCTGGTGCAGAGACAAGTGCTTCTTTCAACTTCTCAAAGTTTTCCTTTGCCTCATCTGTCCATGGAAGTAGTATTTTTTCTTTGATTAATTGCCTCAATGGTCTGGCTAACATGGCATGTCCAGGGATAAACTTCGCGTAGTAATTCGTCATCCCAACGAATCGCTGCATCTTCTTCACCGAATCCGGAGGTGGGAACTCCTTGATGGCTGCCACCTTCTTTTCACAGACTTTTAGGCCCTCTGGAGTCAGAACGTGTCCCAAAAATCCAAGTTCCGTGAACGCAAAGTTACATTTGCTGGGCTTGAGCTTCATGCCCACCTTCTTAAATCGTTCAAAGACTTGTTCCATGTGGAGCAGAAGTTCATCAAAGTCCTCGCCGTACATAATAATATCGTCTATGAAGGCACATGCACCATTGTACTTAAGTTCTCCCAAAGTTTTCTCCATAAACAACTGGAAGATTGCAGGGCTGTTGATAAATCCCATCGGCATTCTTCGGTACATATAAGATCCACTTCTCCCAGTGAATCGAGTCTTTTCCATAGACGAAGGCAGCAATTCAATTTGATGAAACCCTTGATAAGCATCACAGGACGTGAAAATCTTTGACTTGCCCACAAATTGTAACAGATCATCACAATTAGGCAGTGGATATTCCATAGGAGTAGCAATTTTGTTCAACGCACGTAAATCTATGATCCCACGCTCTTGTCCGTCCTTCTTTTTCACCGTGAAGATCGGGAAATTCCAGGCTGAGTAGGATGGCTCAATAATTCCTATTTTCAACTTTTCGTCTATGTCCTTTTGAACGAATTCAGCTTGCATATCAGCAAATCGAAACTGACGTAATTTCACTGGCGCATGTTCTCCAGTTTCTATGTGAGCCTTGACTCCATGTAGCCGGTCGAATTCTGCTGCAGAAAAAGCAAAGACACATCTCCAGCGGTTCACAAAATCTCTCAGCTGGGCTCTTCTTTCTTCGGACAAATCCTTGTTAATTGGGAACATTGCAAATTGCTCATCCGTGATAGGTTCATATTGCTTCTCATCGGGATCGTAATCAGTATCGTACAGAACCATGCTGCTTTCTTGCTTTGGATTCTTCAAGCCAATTAAATCTGAATCCGGAACTCGACAAACCATAAATTTCTCCAAGCCTTCTTCATCAGAGATGTTTTCTGTGATTATTCTCTCCTCCAGCTTGTACATGTATCCAATCGTGCCAGCTTTGACTAGACTCTTCAAGACATCTCTGTTTTCCACATAGACTTTGCCCCATCCATGTTTGATAGAAACGAAAGCATATGGCATTCTGAGTCTTCCTTTGGTGTACTCGTTAATTGGCTCAAAGTAAAAATCTCCACTGATTCCTTCTCGAACATGGATAATCACCTCTCGGAAATGTTTGGCTTTTACTTCAAACGGTCTCTTGGTCACAGCACGAAAAGCTCTGACATGCTCTTCCACATTCTGTTTATTGACAATCCGAGTTCTGACACAGCGTCGAATTTTTGCTCTTGTTGATTCGTCCTCGGAGTGATCAGTGGAGGATTTCTTCTCATCATCGGAATGAAAACCTTCGTCCTCCTCATCCGTGTCAATATCATTATAGAATGCTTCATAGCCTTCTAACGGATCTTCCTCAGTCTCTGACTTTGATTCCCTCTCTGAGTCATCTTCAATTCCACTCTGTTCCATTCCACTATCATCAGCTTCTTGGTTTTCTTCCTCTTGCTGTTGTTCCTCGGATTGTGCCTCAGAGGAATTCTTTTCTGTCGCTTCTTCTTCAGTCAGTTCTGACCTTAGTGTGGCTCGGTTGATCCATCCGTCCACTTTACCAACGCCAACGCAATGGCAGTGATGATTTAAATCACGAGCATGTCCCCATTCTAGTCGCTCCTGAGTTCCATCTCTATGAAAGATGACAACATTGGAAGCCCATCCACATTCTTCACAGAAAGTTGGTTCTGGTTCTCCCTTAATGGTAACTTTCCACTCAGGAATATCCAGTTCCACATTCATCTTCTTCATAAAATCTATGCCGAGAATGACAGGAGTTGTTGCATTCTTCAGCACAGCTAACACGACTTTCTGCGGGACTCCATTGAACTCAGCATCCACGATTGCCAACTTGGTATAGGACCCAATCATTCCTTTCTGCAGAGCACCAAAGGTCTTTGGCTTGATGCGCACTACTTGCACGGATCCACAGGCTGTCCTCTTGATCAACTTTATCATCTTATCAGAGGCCACACTAAGATGTGATCCCGTGTCCATAACTCCATCTATTTTCCAATATTTTGGCATCCCCACAACATTGAGGTCTTGTGTTAAGTCTCTGTTGTGTCGAATCATACGGGCCGATTGCTTATAGAGTTGTGAACTGGTAATTCCATCCGACACGCTTGAAATGGTGGTTGACATCAATTCCACAGAATCCGATCCCATATCCGATGTATTTCTCATATACATTCCCAATGTACGTACCAAATCTGGACATTCTTTTGCTTTGATAAGAATTTCCTTCCTCTTTTGCTTTTCAGGAATCGGGACTTCCTGTGCAGCAAAGATACTATTCAGAGCCTTGACTTCGCGTTCTGAAGAAGGGCAAAGTAAGGGGAAGCATTCATCTGTTTTATAAAACAGGGGTGATGAAGGTCTGAATTCTTCTTCCTCCACCATCGTACTGAGCTTTGTTTCATTCATAGATTTTATAATTTGTTCATGCGGGCGTCTCTTCTCATCAGTTTTAAATTGTTCATCTCTGGCAGCAGATGAATCTTGACGATTATTAATTTCTTCTACTGTTGGACCTCTCTCTGGCTGAATTTCATTAGTGCCTGCAGGGCTTTCCAGAGGAATTTCACTATTGTGCTGATTAATTTCTTTAGCTCCAGTGCTACTCACAGGGTTTTCAGTCGGATGTTGTACACCATCCATACTTCCTGCTTTCGTTACTGTCGCCGGTCCTTCTTGACAGATCTGACTTCCAGACTGGTTGATGGATTTCTCATTAACAGTAGCTTTACGACCGTCTTTGATAACCCTTTCTCCTGGTCCAGAGCGCGTGGTTGTCGCAGTTTCCTGGTTCGCAGTAAGGTTGGC
>JAQIWI010003298.1:0-10426 GCA_034698825.1 Deuterosminthurus bicinctus
AAGACGGAGAGCGTCAACATGCACTGAATGAGACTCTTTACACTGCTCCCACATTCCCGCTTGTGTTCATGTGCACTCCTGGAGACGGATGGGCTAAGACAGACGAGCAAAGGTACAGTAATTACGAAGAGAGCACATAGCCTTGAATGCCGAGAGCTGTGAATTGAGTATATTGATTTGGTATTGCTCACTGGATGCACCTGAATGTTACAGTATGCTAAGGCAGCTGCTACAGTTATGAGAATGAACTGAGAAGGAAAAGTCTGTAATGAAAGAGAGCCCTTACAGTGCAGTGGCCCGCAGGCATGCTTCCGACCCTACACAGACCCACAAAATTCCCTTCACAACAACTGTTGCACTACAGGATTGCCTCATGATTAAGACCACTCACTCAGTCGTGCCTGTGAAGTGAGTAACAAACTTACTCCAATATTCCAGCTAAGCCAAGCTGTGCGCCTTCTTTGTAATGTTTGGGCTCTATCTCTTCTTCTGTACCCCTTCCATTTGCCCTTGACTTCTCCATGACCTTGAGCCAAATGTATTGGAATTTCTTATAGCAGCAAGTACATGACATGTGTAGCCACTACACTTAAAAGAAGCAGACACACACAAGCGAGAACCCGAGAGTATTACTGAATAAACCTTAGGCCAGTTCAGGCTGACTCTCTCTGCATCTTGTTGCAACAAAAGCCCAGCTCTCTTCACCACACGGAATCCAATTCCGTGTGGGATGTTGAGCTCGACATTGCAATCATCAAGCTGGTGACAATTTCTGCACCTGTGCTCAGTGCGGATTAAAAAAAACTGAGAACACCAGATCAATTTAAAAAATTCTGGAACTGTGACCATCACGATTACGACCACCGCACCCGCCTCTACTGTAAAATTACGTGAGTTTCCTTTTGTAACGCAATCCCATTTAACAAGACCAATTTAGTCTGACGCGCTTTAAAACGGTACGACAACTGACTCAGTGCGCAACAGACCATCAAAATTCATGGACTAGGACATCCAGTAGATTTTGCTTAGCCAATAAATTGAAGGTTCTGATCGGTTAATTGTCATATTTGTTGTTTTTTTTTCACATAATTTGTGATTTGTTTCTGGTTTTAGATACATTTCCACATTGCTGCAGCCTACTGCATTGAGCGTACCCTGCATCATCGGTCATCTCAACAGTCTAGCTGATCCTTTAGGAACTATTAGATCAACTGACAGGATTTCTTCTCGCCATCAATGTCATCATCCGGCTCTGTTGCTTTAAAGTCTTTGGGAATAACAGATGAAAAACAAGGACAAGATAACAGTTGAGACTGATTGATTCAGGAAATGAAAGGATAACTTGTTTGGTTTCCACATCAATTAATAGCCCATGTGAGCCAATGAATGATAACGAGTTAGAAGTGAGTTAAACACTTATACTTTATATTAACACTAATAATATAAAAAATATAAATTATCTCCTGTGCCAGTGGGATGGCTGAGGAGTAACAGGAAAGTGTGCTCGCTCGAGACTTAATATGCATAGATATTATCATATACTAGCCCAGCTAGGACAATATCTGCGCCAGTGCAGTGATGTGCCTTCAGTCTTTCGTCAGTTAAGGCTTACGACGAAACTGATTGAACAGTTTGATTGATTGTCTCCTTTTTATAACTTCATTTTGAAAAACTGCAATTTAATTAGCAAAAATGGGTTTTCAAAATTAATTTGCAGTTGTTGCGTTCTAACTCATTTTTAAAACTGACAATATGCTGCCTTTTAACGAATTAAGTGCTCATCAAATGGGTCACATTATTGTCACATTTTGCCACTTGTGGGTATTGAAATACTAGAGTTAAATTGGTTGTAATGCGATAAAGATTTTTATAAATAATTACTATTAAATGTTGTAGCGTTTATTTGAAAATGTAATGCTATAAGTAAAGTATCGCTTGATAAATACTTTCATTATTACTAAACACACAATTTCAGAATTAATATGTTGCCGGAAACATTGCCAGGAGTGTGGCTGGAAATGTTGAGGGAAATATTCCCAGAAATGTTTCTGAATGATGAAAATAACAAAAAGGACCAACTTCACTTTCCTTATCTGCCCGTAATTAGAGATAGACAGCATGGAGTGAAAGGTTTGCTTTGGCAAGGCTTATAGAAGAATAAGGTTCCGCCGATCCCAATGTATTTATTTTTCGCATTCTCCTACCATCCACTCCCACGCATTACTTTCATATCATGTGCATAATATCTTGGACAAGTTACGTCACGTCACGTGGAAATTAAATGAGAATAGCAATGCGAATACATATACGTTGGACAGGTGACGTCACAGCCAGCCGGCTGGCAGCCCCCGAGCAGATCAGCGGAACTTTATTCTTCTATAAGCCTTGTGCTTTGGGTGGATTCAGTCGCTGCTGGAGACTCATTAAACGGAACGACGGTCGCGGTGGAGGTTGGTGATGGCAGACAACTCGGGCAGCCGATAATGAGTAGCGGGCGTTCGTACAGCGCAGATGTGTTCAGTTCCCCACATTGAGTCAGATTCCTTCCGTAATGCTGCGCCGTATATCACAGTAAGTATAGTGAAGCTCGTGACAATTTCTACGCGGACGATCAGTATTTTCAAGTACTAGACAACAGGATCAATTTAAAAAATTCTGGGATTTTTTATTCTATCAGTGCGACTTAAGTGCCAAACTGAAATCGCTGGGGCTGCTGATGGGACTACTCTGGAATTCAGAAGGTGAGAACTGAATATTTTTGGGTGCAGTACAAAACTACAAAGTAGGATAACAACTATACAACTGATACAATTTAAACCACATAAAGTATTTTCAACTTGTTGGTCACAAAAACTTCAAACTGTGGACAACTTTATTCTCTCCAATACTACAACTGGCTGCAGATGGCTCATTGAATGTTGCACGAACTCAGTATGGCTGTAAAAAGTTTTATTACATGTACGGCACTTTTCATTATCGTATTGCCGATTGTCGTAACGTGGAATCACACGTACAGAATGAGCTCTTTGGGCGTGAATTACTAGTGCTGATTCATACTTAGAGCTAAAATTACAATTTGGACACTTGTAAGGTTTCTCTCCAGTATGTCCACGAACGTGAATTCTAAGGCTGCTCCGTTGAGCAAATTTGGAAGAGCAGAATGTGCAAACATATTTCCGTTTTTGTTCCTCGTTGTGCCTGGTAATGTGGAGGTCGTAGCGATGTGGGAACTCGGTCCGGTAGTCACAGTTTGGGAAGTGGCAGTGCATTAATGTTTTTATTGCAGCAGCTGGTCCGGCAATCGCTGGATCCGACTTTTCGGGCACCATAGACGTGATGTAGTGCAGGTGTTCATGACGACAAGAAATGTGTTTGATCAAGCTAAATTTGATTCTTGTGCTAAAGTTACAGGAATCAGCAGGACATTTCAAAATTGGGAGCTGGTGCTTTCGGCAGTGCTGTTTGAGTAAGGCAATGCTTCCACATTTATAAAAGCATCCTGATTCGGTGCAAAGTAGGGTCTTCGCTCTATGTATGCGGTCATAGTGCAAGTTGATATGATCTTTACGGCGGCTGACAAAGTTGCAGTTCAGATCTGGACATGGGAAGTGATGACTATTGTTGTGTCTAATTCGTTGATGTTTTGTTAAATTTGACCTGCGCCTTGTTTGGAAGCCAAAGTCTGAGCACTTTAAAGGTATTTCGTTAATGTGAATATTCTTCAAGTGGTTTATTAAACTGTACTTGTTCTTGGAGGTGTAGTTGCACCCTTGGACTTTGCATGCAAAGGACTTTTCATTGCTGTGAACTTTGAGATGTTTGTTGAGCATCACTTTAGTTTTGGCTTTGTAGTTGCACCCACCGGACGGACAAGTAAAGGGTCGCTCATGGCTATGAAATCCACGAAGGTGATGCTTTAAACTGCTTTCAGTCTTTGCCTTATAGCCACAACCAAGTACGTTGCAAGGAAACGGCCGTTGGCCTGTGTGTTTGCGCAAATGCACCGTCAACGTGACATTGCTGCTGCATTTGCACCCACAGATGGAACACTCGTATCCTTTTTTCCGATTGATCTTTAGGCCTTCATGGACGCATTTGCGGTGGGTGTTCAAATTACTTAAACACGTGAAGGCTGCGGAGCAAATAAGACACTTGAAAGGCCTCTCCTTGGTGTGTGTACGTATGTGAGTTTGTAGGGTTGCCCGGGTCTTGAGGGTTTTGAGACATAAATGACAGCTGAACATTTTGCGTGAGGATAGAAACTGGAGTCTGTTAAATTTATTCAAAGGTCACTAATAGCACCAGAGTTCTAAACTTGAGAAGATAAGTAATTCGTGTCCAAATTTTGACCGCCTTGTATAAAAGTTCTCTACCTTGCGTTGTTAGTTATTTGAGTCTGTTTAATTAATTGTGCTAATCACGGTTATTTCCGCATTATTATTATTTTTATTTAAAAGAAACTTGAATTTCACAGCTCACAGCCGTAGCCTCCAAAGAAATGAGGAGTTACAAGAGTTAACGCTTTCTCCTTGTGAGGGGAAAAAGCCAAGGATTCCAACAAGAACATACAGTTGGTATACAAAAGTAAGAGCCCACGTAGGTCTAAAAAATACACCTGGCTGTATCTTCTTTCCAGTAACGGAGTGAGCCAGTGCATATTGTATTTTTAGTCATGATGTGGTAAAACCCATGTGTAATCCCTTGTATATTGTAATGTTGATGCAATGTTGTGTGAGAAAAACCCTAGGTTAAGTCGTATCGTATTGTAATTAGTGTTAAGCTTGTAAATATGCTAATGAGGCAACTCTTTGTTTACTCTTTGTATGTGCGGCGGTCCCGCCTCCGCCTTTTAGGTTAAGTAGGTCAAGGAGCTATTGTTAGTTCACTAATCCCCAGTGTTGATGCCAAGGCGCAACTATTGAGGTCAATATTGGCGCGTGTCCTTTGTCCAGTGATCTTGTATAAAAGGGCCCAGTTGGCCACCAACAGTCAGTCAGACTATGTTGAAAAGTACAAGTCAAAAAAAGTGCTTTGGCGACAGGATCATGCTATGAAGAGCACTAAAATTGAAAGTATAGTTAGGGCATTAGAATGTAAAGTTTCAAGCGAGCAAGTACACTGTTGGGTACTTTGCTGTAGGATGTACTGCAGCCACTTGTTTTTCATTAGGTTAATGCATCAAAGCGAGGACCTTTCGTACCTTATTTACTAAGCAAACATTAAAAAACTGTGCAGGTGAGCTGCGGGGCTCTGAATGGGATCTGATCTTCAATAACATGACGCATTAGTACTGAGGGGAGTACAGTAGTACTGAAGGGAGTAGTAGTCCAGCAGCTGGACTGCCACTCTCACACTCAAATTGTCTCACGTTAACAATGCAATTTGAATTAGTGCAGGTGGAAATAAATAGCAGACAGTCGTATGTTTCAATGGAGAATCCATTATCCTTAAAGAAGGTGGGTGGGAATGTGATGAAGTTACATATTTAAGCCAAATGAATCCTTGAAGTCATGGACAAGAAGGTGCTAGCAGGGGAGCTGATAGGTTGAGAATTTCAGCTTCATTTCAGCACCCCTTTCACATTCCATGTAAACAGCCCCATTGTTTCTCCTGTACAAACGCACGCAGGTGGCTAGTACACAGTTCAGTTTGACTCACAGAGAAGATTACAAACCTTTTATTTTTGATTTTGAGGGATGCAGCTATAAAACCAACAGAAAGGAAACTCTACAGCAACACAAAGCCAGCGTGCACTGTGGTGGATACAAGCCATTCGCGTGTTCAATTTGTGATTTTAGCACAACCAGAAAGTCATCGCTGAGAAGACATAACGTGAAGCACTTGGAGGAGAAATCAGTGAAATGTGATTTTAGTGGCTGTTCATACTCTTGCACATCCAAGAGAGTTCTTAAAAAGCACAATTTGTTTCATCACACGATTAGGACGTTCAAATGCGACTTCGCAGGCTGTACTTATGATACGGCCATTCCGCTTGAAATGAACCGACACACAACAAGGGCACACTCCAAGTGTCAATATTGCAATTATCAAGCTTTGAACCCAAGAATACTTCAGTTGCATATGAGCAACCACCGTATTCGAATTCCATGTCCGACTAAAGGCTGCCCATTTCAAGCCAGAAACCCAAGATCTTTGCTATTGCATGTACAGCGCCATGAAGAACAACTTGTTTGTCCTCTGAATGGATGTGGCTATGTCGGGTTGAAAATTTCGAGCTGGGAGCGTCATATGAAGCTTCATGACCCAACTGAGAGACCTTTTCCTTGTCCTCTCTGCCCCAGGCATAATTTTTCTTGACCTCGAAAACCCCAGGATATCAAATTTTTAGGTCGATTCTTTGAGGTCACCAAAAGGTCATTTTGACGTCTTGGTGACCTGACCCCAAATTCATGGGTTTCCAACAATCAGAAAAAAATTTAAGGGACATGATCCGAAAGGCCATAGTGTGATCTTTCTAATCACCGACTTTCAGCCAACTTGACCGTCCAGTTCTCTAGAACATCGAGGTCAAAAGTCACGAAATTGAAAATTGTAACCAGACCAAGTCAAAGCAAATTTCTGGAGTTTTCGGCCACGAAAAAAATTATGGTGAAGTCAGTTCTTTCATTTGACCTAAACTTACTAATTTACACAGAGGTCAAAGGTCAGGTCACCAAAGCAGTGTCTCGGAGCCAAATTTCGGTCAAGCAGAAGCCACCATAATTTTTGTAATGGCCGGAAACCATAGTAACTTGCTATCACTTTGTCTGGATTTTTTTTCAACTTCGTGGCCTTTGACCTCGGGTTACTGGGAATCCGGACGGTCAAAGTGGCCGATAGTTGGAAATTACGAATACTACACCTAGGGGTTTCAAATGATGTCCTTAACCAGCAATATTACGGCTACGAGCTCCTTCAAGTGAGTTCAGGTCACCAAAGGTCAAAATAACCTCTCGATGCCCTAATTAATTTGGTGAAAAAATTATATGATATCACGGGGTTTTCGAAGTGAATTGGATGCTTAGCTCATTCATTTTCATTCTGGCTCCTTTGCAAATAAAACACAATGAGCGAGACCGTTAAATTGCATTACATGATACAGGGCAACACCACCACGAAGATTGAAATGAAAAAAATACATCCAGTTCAAATAATTCCTGTTCGCAAGCCACATGAAACCTGTCAAAAAATTCTGATGAGAATAACAAGAAATTTTGTGTTCAAAAGTACGCAAAAATCCCCTAGAGTCTCACCCCCAAAACTCTCAAACAATTTCAGTAAATTTTTCTTTCAAAGTCATTTAAAAATGATTCAATTCAAATTCATTGCAAAAATATTCAATCTTATGTCATTGTACAGCATTCTTGTAACATTTTTGTGACCATTGACTAAGAGCGTTTCAGCAATTTGGTTGTAAAGAAGCAACTGCAGGATCTTTTCAGAGACTGTGTCCAAATATACTTGAACTCGGACTCCTCGGCCGTCATCCCAGAGTACTCTTCCAAAAAAGATGTTCAGTGTCAATTTTGAGATGTCAACCCTGAGCCTCGGAAGAGGACTAATTCTCATGACCACCTGGTCAGCCAAACTCACAGCAGCTGTAAACGAAGTCGAAGGTAAAGCTGTATTTTCCGGATTACAAGTCATAATACCGGGAGTAAAAGTCGTAGTAAAAGTTGGAATGATCGGGGTCGAAGTATATCAGGAACTTTGAGGTCAAGTGGGTCTCATAGCGGAAGTCGGAGTAAAAGTCAAATCCGGAGTCCCATGCCAGTCTCTCGACCCATCAATTCCCAGCCTGCCATCCTCCCCAATTTAATTCGTGTTGAAAAACTTTTGGAACCTAAAAACCTACCACAGTAGACGCACTACCACAACCACCACCCATATTAACTCCACCTCCAGTGGTTAAAGTTTATCGACCTGAACCTATTCATCAAGCTCCTCCAGTACCTACTCCACCAACCGACCGAATCTTCTAGTGATGAGACGGACATTTATGTGCAAGAAGCCAGTTATCAGGAGGAGAAACTGTCAGATATTTAATTACGAACTCTAAATGAAATGTTACAACTGAGCAAAAGTAGGATGATTAAATTCGTAGTTTTGTGAATTTTTGGGGCCGTACAATCTGTAAATCGGGGAACTTGCCCCTCTCATCACCTTTCATAAGATTTCAATATAATTGAAAACTGTACAAGTATCAAGTGCCACCTTTTTTGGCTTGTCTGTCGCTCCCTTGATTTTTGCCTTTGCGAATAATGCAAAGCGCCTGGTCTCGCCGGTGAGTTGCGAGTATTACGAGGCTAAAGTTCAGAACTGAAGTAATTTTTAGTTTATTTGCAGTATGTGAATCCTTAGATTTAGGATTTCCTGGATTTGACCCAAGTTCGAGCTTAAGCCACAATTTGGGAATGGCACAGCCTCAAGAAAACCGGCGGCGGACTTTTAAAGAGCATTGCCGGGAGCAGAATTCCTGCTAAAAGGATTAAGTAAGAACCGGAGCCTTTACATTAAGACTACCACAATCACTTCTTACTAGAACTATTATTAGATTCTCGCAAACAGATGTTTACAAGCAAAATATACGAACATGAACAATGAGTGAGTCAAGAGTGAATACGTTATTACCAAAACTGTGACCATGTGTTGTTGGTTTGCTTTGAACCTAGTAACAGTGAATGTCCATAAGTATGTAGTTCAAGATGGAAAATCAACTCACAGGTGAGTAATGGATTAGCCGGAGGAATAGTTGTGGAGAGAGCAAGTAAAACAGGAGAATCTGCGGCTGACAGAATTTTTTCTCGGCATTTCTTCTTGTAAATGATTTTCACTGCGGCTACAATACAGTGCAAACATCCAAAATGTTGGTGCGAATAGAAATTTTTCGTATAATTTACAGATATTGGGGCTATGTGGGGAGTTTTGAATTCAAGTAACTGCGGGATTACTTAAAAGCTTTATTTTTTTATTATAACTTCAAATTGTATTACAATTGAGAGCGTAAAAAAGCACAATCGACCGACCAAACAAGCATAAAAAGCATTATCCACAGACTAAACAAGCATAAAAAGCATAATCCACAGACCAAACAAGCATAAATGACCCTACGAAAAAAGCATAATTTGGGTTGCCCATCTGTCTCAATTCATCCCCGATCCTAATACGCCTATCCCCGCCTTATCTCACAATGCCCCTATCTCTCAATTCATCCCCGATCCTAATACGCCTGCTCCCGCCTTATCTCACATTTCACCAGCTGTCTCACTTGTCCAGAAGTGTAGCACATAAACAAGCATTATAATTGTTTAACTTGAAAATTTCAGTGTCTTTGCATTCTTCAAAATACCTGAATTTTCGTATTCGGTGGTTTTAAATTTCTTGAAATAATGAAAATTATTAAAATAATTTTGGAAATCTATATGGGTAATTCTTCGGGTATGGGTACGGATGAAAAAAGTACCTACCCGGGTGGGTACTTTCTGGGTATGGGTACGAAAAAAAGTACCCATTTGCAAGTCTTAAGGTGAGCTTTGAGTAGAGCGATGCTGCCGTATCTCAACTCGTGATAAGTGCAGAGAACAATCTTCTTTCTGTGTTTGCAGTCAAAGTACCGCTCGAGTTTGTTTTTTTGGTGAACGGAAAAGCTGATGTTTGGAACTTGGCAATGGAACTGCTTATTCATAATGACGTGCGTAAGTTGGTGCCGCTTTAAATTTGAGCTGGTTTTTGTTTGGAAGTCACAAGTCGAGCACTTGAATGGTTTTTCATCACTTATGAACTCTTGAGGTGTGATCTTTCAAGCTGCTCCTCAATTTGCAGGTGTAGTTGCATCCTGGGAAACTGTAGGCAAAGGGCTTCTCATTGTTGTGAACTTTTACGTGGGTTTTTTATGCTCATTTTTAGCACATCTTTTTGCAATGTTTTACATTCAACATTCTTTGGCCTTTCGTAGGTAGACTTAGTCTCACGGCTGAAACTTGGATAAGAGGGAGAAGAAATGGTAGCAGACAAATTACCACAGATAAAAGACCCCAGTTTTATTTTTCCATATTACAAGAAGCCATTGAGAACACTTATTCCTTTAAGTCCTACAAAATGTACAAAAATGAGTGACTATGGTGGGCCTTAACACCGCTTGAAATAAATGGTTGTACTTTGACCGACCTTTTGTCTGTTTTTTTTTGCTGCCAATCGAGCAGAAGTTTGTCTATTGTACACATCCCTTGTCTATACGTATATAAGCCACGTTGGATACGATTACCCTGTGTGCTCTTTCAGAAACGACATACCAAGCTCTGTTACTTAGCGGCCGGTTGCTCACTCGTCGTACTTCCATCAGCACCAAGGGTATATTCCACTCGAGATTTCCATCATTGCCTCTTGGTTCTCCCATTTAATTACGTAGATTAAGCCATGCATAGTT
>JAQIWI010003299.1:0-10419 GCA_034698825.1 Deuterosminthurus bicinctus
CAAGTAGTGATAATACGAGCCTTCCGCTCACCCATAAATCCGCAAAATAAACACGAGATCCTCAGATGTGTACTTTGTCTACGGACCACCCGCTCACTACCATCTCCTTTCATCAGCTCATCACTCTTAATAAAAACGGCTTCAGCATCAACTCTCGAGCTGCATAGCGTATTCATAGACAACACAGAGCAGCATGTTTATGAGCAAGAGAATCATGAGCTACGTTTCATCAGTATCAGTACCTGTAGAAACCATAAGCAAAATTAAAGTTAAAAACGATGAGTCACCACTTTATAAATAGCCACACGCCTCGGGCTCTGGCTCACATGCACCTCGCAAAGGTAACTCACTCCACAAAGTTGGCTCCGCCTTTAGCTGTACGCTGAGAGTTGCCTGTGCAACGTAATTCAGTTCGGCAGGCGACCGTTGTAATTCAGTTGACAACAATAGGCTTCCATTGTTTTAATTACTTGCGGAATGGGAATACTTAGTGGAGGTTAGCCTAATTTGATTTCTCAATGTATTGTTTAGTTTACTTTAATTTGTTAATTTAATTATTGAATTTACCGTAATTTTTTAATTTACTTTTGATTTAATTACTGAACTTACTTCAATTTTTTACTTTACTTTTAATTTAATTATTGAATTTACTTTAATTTTTTAATTTATAATTTCCTCTAGGTAGTCCAAGGTAGTGTTGTGGAGCGGAAGACACTGGGGAATTGTGGACATAGTGGAAAGTGCTGAGGATGGGGGGAAGGTTGGAGTTTAGGTGCTCAGCTTAGGGTTGGAGAACGGTCGAAGGGTGGAGTTGAGGAAACAGGGAAAGTTTGAAGCTGGAGATGAAGGGAGTTCAGTTTAAGGTTTGATTAATTTGGTTAGGTTAGATTGAACCCCTTTGTTAGGGAATGGTAGGAATTTTGGGGGTTTAGGGAATGGCGGGGAGTTTTGAGGATACGGCGGATGTGAGGGAGGTGCAGAGTTGATGAACAAAGCTCACAGCTGGCGCACGGGGGAACTTTGTTTGTGGAAGTCAGGAAGGTTCGAACTAAGCTTAGAGTTGGAGCACAGGGTAAGTTTTTGGTTGTGCAAAAGAGGAAGGTTCGGGGTTGTTGAACTAATGTTGGAGCACGAAGGCATTTTTCAGTTCCAGAAATGGCGGAAGTTTGCATTTGCTAGCCTTAGTGGGCACTCGGAAAAGTTATTTCTTGAGGAAGTTAGCGATTCAAGATTTGGAGAAGTGTGCGGAAAATTTAATTTGAGGGTGCGAGGTATGTTGGTTGTGGATGAACCTTGGAGTTGAGGAACAGAGGGATTTTTGGAGTTAAGGAAGCTTGGCAGTTTTTAGTTGAGGAATTGCACTAAGAGTAGTAGATTTGAGAAAGCTGTAATTTTTAGATTTGGGAGATTGGGGACAGATAAAGTTGCGGGAGCTTTGGAGTTGGTGAACTAAGCTTAGAGTGGGAGCACGGTGGAAGTTTTGGAACCAAACTTTTAGTTGGATGGAGCACAGATATGTTTGATGTTAAGGCTGTTTTGGAGTTGTGGAAACAAGCAGCTCGTTGGAGTACTGGGATATTTGTAGTTGAGGAAGAACGAGAAGTGTATAGATGTGGGCAGGTGGGGGAAGTTCTGGGTTCGTGGGATGTTTGGAGTTAGAGTACGGGGGCATTATTGGGTTAAGGAATGCAGAGAGTTTTGGAGTTGCTGAACTAAGCTTCGAGTTGGAGCACAGAGGAAAGCTTTTATTTGAGGAAGTTAGGGAGGTTTGTAGTTGATGCACTAAGCTTAGAGTTAGAGCACGAGACAAGTTCATAGTTGAGGAAGTGGCCGAGTTTCGATTTTGGGAAGTGGGGGAAATTTGTAGTTGGTGAACTGGAGGAAATACAGAGTCGAGGGATTGAGGGAGTGCCTATTCCTTGAAGTTTTCCAACTCCTCAGTGCAGGATCTTTTGGACATCACTTTGGTCTGTTAAAATGGAATTCTAAAGAGCCCCTGAGGCTATTGATGATGAAAATTGAATTCTTTTTTTGTCCCCCAACATGTGATGTCTATTTCCCCAGAGTTTTCAGGCTGCCGTGTAACGGCTGCTTCAACGGGAGAAGCTTGTATCATTCAATCAGTCATACATTGTTTTTCTTGATTTTTGCCTACGGAGACAAATTATTTACAAAGGGGTCTTCCTGATTAATACGAATGGAAGTTGTACAAGTGTATGAATATTTTCTATATTAAGTTACCGAAAAAGCGCGCACAATTAGCTACCATGATTCCCATCAAATTCATTTCTAAAGGACTTGAGACGAGGACGGCCATACATCTTGGAAGCCATGCTTGTCGTCAGCTCAAGCTTCATTGTATCACGAGCAAAACTATTAACTAAGCGTGTATTATTAGTACTGTTGATTCGCTCCGACCAATAATACTTCTAGTCTCCGTCTCTGTAATGCATACATGGTGAAAACCGCATGGACGCAGGTAGCTATATTTATGATGAGCACCAACAGTGCGCTAACTTCATTGCTCTATTGACAAAGAGCAACGGTAAAATCTGACATATCCCTGGTGTTACCCTTCTCTTCCCTCTCGCACATACCTAAGGATTTCTCCGAATTGGATCTTATCATTATTATTGTTTTATCAGGCGTCTACTATCCCGCTATCTTTGATCTCTTTCCAATCATTATTATTATTCTCTCTTCATCAAAGATGCATAGTCCACGTGCGCTCTTTCCAACAGCTTGGCAGTCGTAAAACATTCGAGTAATTTTGTATGGAATTCATCATCAGCGTAGATGTCTATTTATGTGTGCATGTATATCTATAACTCACACCATAGTTTGTCGACGCTTGAACACAGCTCGCTTCCAAATCTACTCCTCTTTATTTTCATCATACCGTCATCATATATTTTATATATCTTACTTGAAAATTGAGAGAATGTACCACATGTGTGTCTGTATGCACATAACTTCGTCCTAGCTGCGTCAAACTTTTGTGAAGAGAAGGTGATTGGATTGGAATACAGAGAGGAGAGAATGTGTATGGAAACGGGGAGCAATATAATAGTAATAATAATAGCCTGACATAGAGCCCGTGAAATTGAACTGTTGTGAAGACAGAAAGAGACAAACATTGAGAGCCGTTCGTTTCCTACACTCTACGCACTTCTGATTAACTCCATGGTGACGCCCGTAGTACAATAAAACAAATTCATCCCATCACACAGTAGCTCTCAAGTTACACACATTCTCTCGTCATCCTATCAGCATCTCCCACTACTCAAACAGCACAGGTTGACACCTCCTGTACTTCTATTGACATGTTTTCTGTTAAAATTTTACATGCCAACATACATGAAAAGGATTCAATTTGAAGTCTCCTCCACACACAGGCACAAACCAGTCCAAACAGTAGCTTTACACCGGTTCCAAACTAAGCGTATGTAGAATCAAAGTAGCTCTCTACTTCCAATTCATGTAGCCCGAATGCATAGTACGGGATCGGCATTAAAATCAAATGGTTTTCTCCCTTTTGGCAAACTTGTTCAGTCTCTTTCTCTTTCAACCCGCGGCAATTCATTGTTCACTGCGTCTTCTATATTTTACTCGTCTCCCCGTCCGTCCGACCTGTTCCCCTTACATAACCACATGTCATTAATGATGAGCCAATACGTCAGAACAAGAGGAGATGATGATCATGTTGTAAGCTGTCAAGGGAAACACAAAATGAGGAGGGAGTGAGATGAGATAAAACCTTTGCACAACCGTCCACTCATACATATGAGAAACCGCACTATACCCCACGAAACCCACTTACACGCCCATAAATGCCTCCCAAAATAGATACCATATCACAACTATCTTGGCAATTACCTTGGTATTTTTTATCTTTTTTCTTAGCCACTGCTCAGTTTTAAGTGGTTCTACCACCATATGTCTAAAAGCTTGTCTTCTGTGAGCAGGAGCGGAATAATGATAGCAGCTTGATAAAATTTGAGCCATGGTCAGATTGGACCGCTTTGGAGAACCTGAGGGACTCACACGCGAGGGCTAATAATACCCTCAACCACACTTAAACATGTGATCCGCTTATTATTATTATCCAAATTAAATCATTCTTGGTCACCTTAGCTACTGGTAGTAGAAAATGAGCAAAGACATGGACAGAGGCCGGAAGAGAAAAACCACAATTACTCTCATATTCTGCCCTCGCGAGGGACGTTTACAAAGCGGAACTAATTTTTTTTAACTCTCTTCATCCTGCGCTTTGGAAATAGTTTATCATAATTTGTCGCTCCATGGCCATCATCACATAAACTGCCATCTCTAAACCACCGCGACCGCAAAACTATATATTCCTCCTCCGTCTATACTTTATTATGCTGCTCGTGGTAGTTGTGGTGCTAAAGGTAAAAAACGTGAGATATAATTGCTCCTGATGGATTTATAGTACTCACGCATAATAACATTATTTCTCATACTGACTATATCATCATTCCAAAAATCTCTTCCCGTCACATCACCTTATACATATTGAATTGACGGAGAGCGAGGGAGCCATGTAAAATTCGTGTCTTCTATTTGGAAGCTGTTATACTATCATTAATGCTGCATTCCTCATCCTTAGACACAACAGACACAGACATACACACGCGCTTTTGATTTATTACACTCTGAAGCTTGACTAGCTGGTGGGAAAATCAGCATCACTATAATCATTATTACCATATCATGCATCCCAGGCAATGTCCCCCGTCTCCTTGTTATACTATCCTTCAGACACACACGCACAGACACACGAAAATAAAAAGAATGTCAAGTTTCTGAATTTTATCCTACAAACTTGCTTCTCTAACACTTGAACTATCTACGCACTCCCAAACACACACCTTTTAACAAGTCTCTCCACCTGATTTTCAACCGATGTGGACAAGTACAACATGAGGACGCAATCAGTTGGATTTTCAGACAAACTTTTCCAACTTGAAAATGGATGGATGTGTGTGGACGAAGCTCGGAGTTTTTCCCTCTCCAATCCTTACTCGCTCGCATTCTCTTTATGATCACCTAATTCCTTGGTCCGTCACGTAAATGTCCTTGAGGTAGGATGAGAGTGCGAAAGGATTTTCATTTCACAGTCAGTCAATATCTTACGTATGCATTATCATACAAAAAGAGATTTGAGCAAGTAGCTCCACATTATCCCATATACGTGTCAGATCCCTTGTGTCTCCGCGTTTCGGAGAGAAATAAAGCAAGAAGAAGGATGAGGCCAGAAATGATGCCTGCGAAAAATTCAGCTCGTCCTCATCTTGCTCACCCAACGAATACACGCGTATGTACAGCATGTCACAGCCGACTCAATACGTATGTTCAGCAAAGAGCCGTTAGATCTGGTCGTTAGGGTGACAAACCTATTGTAAAACTTTCTCGAGAAATTCCCCTCTCTCTCTCTCTCACTCTCTGTCTGTCTCCTTGTCCGTCTTCGCCTGCTCCCACCTGAATAATAGGCTTGAATATGCAGAATAAGAAGCTTTTAGGCTGGCAATAGTCTTGCTTCCGATATGACAAGCGAGAGAGGGAGAGAAATCAAGACACGTGCAATGAATGAACGCGGAGCTGAATACGCAGAGCTTTCAAGTGGTGCACTATAGAATACGCAACTTAGTTCCTTGGCCCACTACAATACACACATGACAAATCTCCCACTCTTCCCTGCCTGTGAGTGAGCCATTTGGTAATAATATGAGAATAATTCTTCCTTCTAACTTGTCCGTTTGTGATCTCACGTATAAACTGTGTCGGAAATGAGATTGTATGTTTAAACGCCTCAGCTTCAGATGGTTCTGTTGTTTTCACCCAAAGGATCATTACGAGCTTTTACGTCAATGTATCCAGCTAGATACGTCGAGCCCGCATGTGTCAAAATTTCAAAATATTTGACGTGAGGGGAAAAGTTGAATGCTACAAACTTGTAGTTTATAGTTGATGAGTAAACAGCTTTGAACTAGATTCGCATGCTGGAGTGGATGATGAGCAGGAGTGAGGGCAAAAGGAACAAGTCTGATGTACGAGGGTGAGTGAGTGACTGAGAAAGATCTCAGATTGATTTCCTATACACTAGTATTTCCTCATCCGGCCACCACTCGAGTTATGAAGTCAGAGAGATGAAGCACTGACATCCATATTATCTTTTCCTTTGGCTCCTTCTTCCTTGTGTTGTCATAAACGAGGGAATAACAGCAAAATTCATGATCAAGATTGATGCTTCTGTTTACGCTCATACCACAATAGCAGCTTGTAATGGAACCGTTCAGACCGCCACACTAAAAGAGAGCTCAATTTGTCAAGCCACATGGAGTTTATAGTTGTAAAGGCTCTCTCCTTGCTATCAATCCCACACACATATATACACATCCTCATATCTTTACTCCCGCTCCCACTCCATTATTAAGCATGACTTTCTATGTACAACTAACACACGTGCTGCTGTTAGTGATTGATTGATAGCTATTACATCGTCAAATATACAGAAAAGCCTCACGAAGGAGCACCCTGACATCTACATTTACCACCAATTCAAATTTTAAGTTATTACATAATAGCAGGCAGACGGAGAAGACGAAGTAGAAGAAGAAGTCGGATCCATACGTCAGTCTTTCCGTGCTACGAATACTCATGGCCACATTTTACAACACATATGAGAAAACGGAGCAAATATCAAAAAGTCTGACTTGTTTACCCACCTACATGTTCCACGGGCACAGAAGGAAATGTTCCGCTGGGGATCACAATTCTTGTGGTTGTTCTCGCAAAATGTTCCTGTCACAAATCCAACATCACACAATAATATGACGCATATGCTGCACAAAATCCATTTGCGGCCATAAAACATGATGACAAGTATATGTTTATATTATGCCATGGTAATATAAAAAATAAGAGAAAAATCACTGCAGGCGCGTTTGCATCATTCATTCCCATGGACAATGTCCATGGGAATGAGCGTGTGTATAGTGTGCAGTTCCCGATATAAATCTCGGGCTATTTTACAAGGACACCCCGATAATCATCATATTTTCACCGAAAACTCATATTAAAGCACGCCAAAAGTATACTTACCAAAATGATCACGTAAGCAATCACAATAAAACTTCCTGTAAAACAATAAAAAGAGTGTTTCAAATTTTTAGGGGAAAAAAATCAAGAAATTCTCCGTCTAGACAGCCATATGAATAGCAGTGAACACCGGTTGAACTCTCTTCTTTCATTCATACGTTCCGACGCATTATTACACTATTACTAATGTTCCAAGAGCAATTTCGCATACATTTTTACGACTTTGAAGGTTGTAATAGACTTTATATTGTGTATTTCATCCTTCACGCTAATTCCCAATAAGTATCATTCAACATGAACAATACGTGGTTGAGTGCATAAGGACCAGTTGAATCTCTTGATGAGATACTGCCTGGTTATAAAATCATCTGCCCAATCAGCCTACCAGTCTGAAACTGAAAACCGGTTTTCAAGTATTAGCTAATTGACCTAGACCGTTAATGCAACATTATGTTAAACTGCCGATCTGTTTGATGATTTGAGCGTGAGCCAGCACACACCACATAGTCCTGGCTTTGTATATTGCTCTTTGTCTGTCTGACTGTCTGGAAAAATTTAAGAAAACACACAAACATGCATACATCTAATATGCTGCTCGAATGTAAAAGCCGACTACGTGGGTATAATGAAACAGAGAAAAATGAGACGGGACCAGCAACGATATGATGATTGGGCATACGCATAATATGGGAAGTGGGCTACAGGCGGTTGGCTCTTATGCGGGCGCTGAACTAAACGTGACCGGCACAGATGGTAACCAAGAAGCCATCACTCTCTCACATTATGCATCCGCATACATCGGTGCACGTTGAATTTTAAACAATAAAATTGTGACAAATTGAGTGGGAAATTAAGCTGAATTGCTATTGCCAACAGCAACTTAGTACTTTCCAACTACCTACTCCAACTCTTGACTCGCAACAAATAAACAGGACTGACTGTCATATTAAGTAGCCTGGTTTAATAGTATCGGAAGCCCTTGGCCATCTGTAGATTAATAGCGACCGGAGGTTCACAAACACACCAACAATGAACATAATTGCAGAGGAAACAAACTTACTGGAAATCATGTGTGACGTAGCATTTGCCCGCAAATGAACAAGTGGAGAAGGAACAGGTATCATTACGCTTAACGTGCTCTGGGACTATTTCATAGGTAATGTTGAAGCCATACTCATCGAGGAAGTAGTCCCGGGTACGAAGGTGAGACTGGTAGGGTGTGCTCAGGCTGAATTCTATGCCTAGGTATCGATTCGTTGTCTGCCAGATTTTGGTGGTTTGTAGGTTGGGCCAGTGAACCACAGACTCCCCTTGCCATTCCGAGCTGTAGTTGTCATACTCGACGAACTTGAGGTTGTCCTTCAGATTCATTTGCGTAAAGTAGACATTTATGGACTTGCGTTGATTCGGAGCCAACATCAAATCCACTTCAGTCGAGTCGATGATCCATTTGCAAGATATTGGCGTGTCAAATTTATTGGGGAAATTCGGAGTTTGGATCACTCCATGAGGTCCACGGAGGACGACCACAGAGTCAGAACATTTCCCTCCCCAGCAACCTTGCCCAATCACATGAAAAAAGAATAAAAGCAGCAGTAGTCCCAAGTTCGTCCTCAGACTGGAATAAATTAGAGGCAGGACGACAGAATCACACATAACACTATTTCTTCCAACGTAGCATCTAATCACACACAAGAATAGGATGATGATGACGGCGACCAAGAAGCGAATAACTTGGGATTAGTGGATCCTTGATCACCAAGTCGTTGTTCAATTTCATAGACATAACAAAACCCTCCAGGTCCTCACTCTCTTCCGTCTTCTATTCCCCCGCTTCATCCACCAAGTGTAGTAATAGGATTCTCATTGAAGCCTCCACCATTTGCAGATTACCCATCAATGTATGTACGCCTATCAGAGTATGCAAATCCAGCCAGTGGATCTTGACAAGCTTCCTTCTCTTCTTCTTGTTCTTCTCCTTCCCTCCTCGTTTCTCTTCGTGATATGCCACTACGTTACACAAAGTCATTCGTCTTGCTATCGCTCTTGATGTTGTTCTATTTTGAATAAGGGGATCAAATTTCCTTCATTAGTTTACGAACCATCTCATCTTTGCTCTGGCTTCTTCAGGATTCTGACAGAGTGTATACTTTCTCGTCCCGTCCTGCTCCACTACAATGAGATCAATGATGGCCGGTATGTTGGAAAATTTTCTCGGGCGAGCTTCTAATGGGCCAAGCTTTGATTAGTTGATGTCATTATCACCACGAGGAGATGGAAAACTCTTGCACAGTAGTCGCATTCACCAGCTGGTCTTGCCTCATAACAGCCAGTCTGTCTGATGGCTTTCGAGCCTTCAACAGGGCCTTCCACCACTCCGTCTCTCTCCCTTATAGCCTGTCCATCCAACACGCATCCATGCAATAACGAACCAGTTCATGGACCGTGTGTGCGTATGTGTGGTTATGGTGGTGCTGGTAGTGGTATCTTTCCCTCCTCCGCCTCTTCCTTCCTTTCTTCTTCCTGTCTTCCAGTCTTGTCCTCACTCCGTATGTGTCCTGTTAAATAAGAGCATTTCATTTCAAACAGCAAGTTCCCAAACCGACTATAATCATCAAGTAAAAATCCCGCTCAAATAGAACAAATCCGCGGACCCTCATATATTTGTCTGAAACAACCCGGTCATGCGAAAAAGTGGATGTAGTGCACCATAGCTTGCCGCACATTACACAGGATCAAGCCGCAGATAGAACAACACACACGACTAGCCAGAAGAAATTTATACCACGAACAACCGCAACATAATTTCACGTTGAGAGCCCGCAAAAAGAGGCACACAGAATTATATACTAAGTCAACCAAGAACAACAGCCCAGGGCATCCAACTGGAACGATCCGTTTTGCATACGTACGTATACTACAACGGGCCAGAAACACATGCATGGGAGCCCTATTAGCATACAGCCCTGCTTATCACATGCCAACAACTTTTCTTCTTGTTTCCTTCACATCCTCCTGTCCTTTTCATCCGCAGCAATTGCAACAACCTTTGGATAGCATAGTATATGCCCTCAAATGGGTTGCCCAACTTTGGATTCCCTTTTCACCTTCTCTCGAGAGACAGAGAGAAGCCGAAGGAACAAATAGTACAATGCCCTCCTTTCATCCTACCGTCCGGATCACTTCTGTCATACTAAATTCATTAACTATCAAAGCAATCGTTTCCAACCAAGTAAGGCTTTCACAGATCCTTTAATATTTACTTTCCGTAGAACATCTTTCAGTTTATTAGTGACA
>JAQIWI010003300.1:0-10415 GCA_034698825.1 Deuterosminthurus bicinctus
AAGAAACTTGAAAATGGGACAGCTTTAAGGGATGACATCAACTTGTAAATGATGGCACATGGGATACGCTCCACTGGCAAATGTAATAAGATGCGGATTGAAAAGATTCTGTGGGAACGCCTTTATGATGATCATATACACATAGCAATGGCATGCTCAAGCTGATAATGTGAGTGAGGCCTCGGATCGTATCACAAGCCATTAGTCTTGCCCTTATTTCCTCACAACTCCTCCAAATTTCAGGGTGTATTTACCATACACACACTCACAAACACACACACAGACAAGCACGTTACTTTTTGTCAAGTCAACTTTTACAAGATACGAAAGAGTGTCAACAATAGATCCCACCCATTAAAAGATCCCTCCGTGACATGTCAAGGAGCAATAATGAAGCCCATGGCACGCAGTAGTACAACGACAATCAATCGGAGCATTCACCATTAGAGATCCATTTTCTAATTGCATCCACCACCATCACCAAACAAATAGAGAATTGTGTGGTGACACCAAGCAAGCATTTGTTTGCTCCATTAAGGACCATGTGTCCCGTAACAACATTCCCCGCACATTAATCTCTCCCCTTGTTTGTTTCTTTCTGGGCTTTCTTATGGTGAAAAAAAAGCGCGAGGCGCTCAAGCTTAAAGTCATTTAGACAAATAAGGGAATGTTGGGAAAGTTTATGAAAATTATTATTATTATTATATATAATACACCTTTGTATCTTCACCTCTGCGCATGAAAACTGAGCCGCTCCTTTAAGTCGTCAGACATAGAGAGCATTTTTACAAGAAAAACTACAAGCGTGAACTAGTTAGCCAAAAAATGTATCACATCATTTCGTCACACTTGTTGACACGCAGTGGCAAAAGGACACCATATTACATGTCGTTGTCAACAACAATTCATGTCTTTACTGTAACAACTCTCCTCAACAATTTCTCTCCGATTCACCTCGGCCGTGCCATAAAGTCCAATACGGAAGCTTCTTTTTCTTTGTACAAACAAGAAGACAACAAACTTGAAACAAACAAAAAATGTACGCTAACGTCCGGCAATACAGTCACATTACTGCCTCAAAATACAACCAAGTTCATCGGTCAGTATAAAGGCCTGACTCTCACACGAGCTGTAATATGATGGTAGAGGAGTGAAGATATTTGCGTGAAGCATTTAATTCATTTAGACGAAAGTGGACCTTCATCGCAGACATTGTAGCACAGCAGCTGCAGCAGACCATAACCTCATGCAACACTTTGAAGCCCATGCCGCAACTGCTTGCATTTAACTCAGCAAACCGTATTAATCTTCCACGTCTCTCTCTCCCTCCCTCCCTCCTCAATTATTTCTTTTAATTTCACACGCAATTAGTAACTATGGCCTCGGCAGGGAACAGGAATAGTAAAAGTCTACTGCCATTTTCACAAAACAATAAACATGACGTTCACATGCGCCGCTATACTTCCACGCATCGTCATATCGTCACGAGCAATAAACCACTAATTTCTGCATTAGTGCTAATTAAAAGCTTGCATTAATGCTCATAGTTTTCCAATCCACGTCCATGTGGACGTAGGCCACAGAGAAGCGGTGACAATTTAACCGCAAAAGTGTGTGTTAAACATGCAAAAATTTCCCTCACATTCCTCGCATAGAGATCTGCATTCGTTTAAAGTTCATTTCCTTATAAGACCGTCGTCATCAAACTCACACCAAAGCCCGCCTCATGTAGTCCAAAAGCTCATTACACTCACATGCCAAAGCCCCCCCATAATCCTGTTGCATTAACAAGCAAAGAAAATGTCAAGGAAATCCCGGCAGAATTCTACTCATTATCATGAATTTTCCATCATTATCCCATTCTCCCAACATTCCAGCTTCTTTTAATCCCTTCAGCTCTCTTAGCCCATTTGACACAGAGGCCATGGACCAAGTAATTACATTCGCCTCTGAATCTTACACGAGGATTAGCGAATTCATAAGTTACAAGACGAGCCAACTCCCGTAATAATAATGCTCCATTTACTTCCGTCATACAGCCCCAGAACGGAGCCATGACAGGCACTGTGTCAAAGCCATAATTACAAGCTTGGTGCTCTACAATAATCCCTGGAATTGAGCCAAAAACATTTTGCGAGAAATAAAATCATCAAAGAATTTCCTCAGGATGATCCTTGAGCGAACACGCCTTTGCCTTTCGATACGCAACAATTTTTGCGTAGGTGTGTGTGTGTATGTAGCCCGCTTGCGGCAAAAAAACTATTGTTCATCAACACATGTGATGATAATATGGATCAAACGGCGACAATAACTTCTGTGTGTCTTTCCAATAATAATAATAATTCTCTTGACCATACGGGCCTCCTGTAGGTCAAAGAGAGCAACCTAATGCCACCTGGATCAACCTTAAACTTGATCCTGAGGAAACTTGGTGTCTTGTTGACAGAGCGGGAGGATGAGACTTTTAACCCATTTTTGACGCTCTCTTTAGACAAAGTTAGATTACATTTCCTCATTCAATCTTCTTTTCAAATGATGACAATGTAGGTCGTCCCATCTCTAACATTATGTATAGTACTGACACATGCAGTCGTAAAATGCTTGGAAAATCTCTTCCATATACTCCCTGCAGCTAAAATCATGATTTATCCTACCTGCTTGCTACTGCTCAATGCAAATGAGAGAGAAACTTTATAACTGCCCCAAGCGGCACTCATACACACATACACACAGACAGGAAAAAAACCCAACAACACAAGCCAGACTTTTTTCAAGGCAACATCTAACTCTCAGCTTCCTTAAAATCATTCTCTTCCTCCAGTTTTCAACAACATTCGATGAACCGCACTTCTCTTCTACCTCTTACACAAACACACACACACAATCATACACACATACGAGCGTACAAATACTCACAGATAACAACATAATAAAGCCAACGATCGGGCCGAAATGAAAGCTATGAATTCACGACATGCGGGCAACATTAGATTGCTCATCCTCTGCTCATTCCATTGTCACTCAAGTTAATAATGCAACTGCTCAGGTAGATTTTTCACATAAAAACTATCGTGAGTTGATTAAAGGAAAAAGTTTTGTGAGAGAGTGTCACTACAATTCAACTTATGACCCATTGCGGCGGCGTACAATCATAAAATCTCTTCTTCTCTCAACAATAATAAACCTGTAAAGCACGGAGCTTATTCATTCAATACAATACCTCCTCCACAGTCCGCCTAATTTATCTTTTCCATTCAAAAAGGCTCATCTCATCACCATTGCAATAATGCATTGCAAGAATACGTACTATGCAGCTCATTGAATGAATTAGTCATAATTTTGACTTTTTTTTTATTCACTTCACATTAGCAATAATATTACACACGTACATAGAGGGGCCAATTTGGGCAAATCAACACTATAATACACTTTCAAATCCAAGGCTTTTTATACAGCCAACCGCGTGGCTACAAGCTTCCTCCACATAGCTCAATGCTATATAACTATATATATGTGCCTTAAGAAACTTTTGGGCTTCAATGAATGAGTCCGCAGCGATTTGATCCGGTCACCATATATACGCGCTACATTAGACACACACAGTGAGTTCATGTGTACTCACATTTATTGTATGGGTAAGAGTCCTACCACAACAGAAGAGCCCTCGACAAACAATCAAAAAACCTCTCTTTACATTCACATCCCACAGCATTCGGGCGACACACGATGATCAAGAAACCACAGAGGATTCATTTTCTCAAATCATCAAAACCTTTCCAATCGTCGTCCCTATCCATGGCCACATTCTGGCTCATTCCTTATCTGTGACCATTTAGCCATAGACAAGCTTCCCGATTTCCCTTCCGTTTAGCCTCAACTATAATCCAATGACTACAACTCCCTTGGATTCCTTCTGGCAAGACCGCAAATATAATTCTCTGTACATTCTTACATACCATAAAACGGCAAGCTAACTTAGAAGAAAAAGGTCGAAAAAAATTGTAAATCTCTTTCTCTGTCTCTCTCTCTCTATTCCAATCCTTTTCCTCTTCCTCTTTCTTAACATTTTGGACCAACTATCTACATACGCTTGCAGCCTTTATGGATGTTAAATGCACGCTTAAACGATCCCTTGCGTCCAGCTTTAATGTGAGCCATTAATTGCTAAAAGTCTCTTCCGTTTCTCCAAAGGCAATAATAATGACGGCAAAAATGTGCGAACACATACTCGCATTCTTCACGTCTTTTCTGCTTCATTTCACACACATACACACACAAAGACAAAACAAGATGAATAGATTGAGAAAACCAGACCAACGAACGACATACATAAAAGCACACACGTGAGATTCACACGTGAGCCCAAGACCAGTGAGTTAACAACATACGAACGACACAATTGCCCCGCACAAGACTAATATGAGTTTACAGGGGGACACTGTACGAACAATTAAGCTGAGAGCCCATTTGAATAAGACAGTGCTATGTGACAGAGCCCATTTAAAAAGCAGGATGCCATGTGAGACAGCCCATGTTTAATTATCACACGACCAGAATGATCAGAGCGAATGAGCCCTCCGTGTCAACAAGAAAATTTATGACCTCTTGGAGGCACAGCAGCGCATCACGCTCCGCCCGCCCAAGTTTCTTTCTCTTTCAAATAGAACAGAAAGGGCAAAATTTGATTTACTCACCTCACACGCACTCACTCATTCATTCCAAGCTCACACAACAGTAACAACTTTCACACAGAGCCACGAATACAGTCTCAGACTGCTCTCATTCATTACACGGCAATCAACACAGCTACCGAATGTATGCAGTCAATTGTGACATTCTTTTGTCTATATATATAATTATATATTTACTTGCACTACTATGGTTCAGGTTCAGGGCCATGCGGGACGAATAGTATATGGAGCTGAAAATGAGCCAGTTAACATGCAAACAGCGTTCCGGAAAATTCGTAACATTATTGTAAATGTTTGGCTTTTCTTGTTCCATTTTTACAGGATCTATTATTCGTCCCCGATTATTATTTGCTGAGGAGGACCGACCTTCTTTGGAGTTATTGCAGAAAAGTGTGTGAGTTACAGAGCTGTCAGTCTTGATTGAGAAGCTCAATGAAAGTGTCTGCTGAAAAATCATCATGACAGACCAAGAAGACTCGTTACTGGGAATAGCAGAGCCCAGTAGCTGTGAGAAGACAAGGAAAATTAGCCAAATGTGGAGACACTGCAATGTGAAAAGACTAATGGGACCTTCGTCCCAGTCGGGTAGTAGAACTCTCCGCGGGCCTTTCTCATCCCTCTGGCTCCTTCTTCTAGTTTGTTTGCCCCTAGTCAGCGGGGCCGAAGAGGACTGTCCGTGGTATGGGAATCCACGCGTGCCAGCCATAATCAAATCCAACTGCCTCTGTGCTCGCAATAGAACTGCCTACAATCAACTGAGTGTTCAGTGCCACGAAGTGGAGGGCTCCCAGCTCGTCTCCATCCTCACTAACAGTCGGACTGGGCTGAATGAGCCACTGGAACTGCTCTATCTCAACGGTAGCCAAGTCACAGACTCCAATGGCCAGCTCCAGGCTCGACTCTTCCGGGAACTCAAGTTTGTAAGTCATCCTTCGCATTCCAATTCACTTGAACACACCTCAAAGACTCCTACAGTACAGTACAGTAGCTGATGAGAAAAAGCATTGCCCAATCCCTTATGACATTGGGTGGATATTAATTAGCACCATTAACTTACACAACAATGGGCCAGAGACAAAATTAGCGAGACAAAAGGCCTATCAGCTCCAAATCAAAGTCTGCATATCTACATAGATATAGAACAATCCATTATAACTTCACTGACCCATTTACTACAAGGGACACTGAGAGTATCACTACAGGACTGATTGAAAGAATTAAATTAAAGGGTCTGATTGCGAACGTCAAAAAAATTAAAACGATCCGCACATATCCCTTTTACCACCACCACCGTGGGTGACAGATCAGTTTCATCACCTTGCGGGATCGTATAATTAATCAAGTAAATGGACTTGACTGAGCCCATTAGTCCCTTTGCAAAGGTCGTAGACAATTTGAGGGTGCCGAGAATATAAGAGAGTCATTTGAGTTAATCATTGCTCACAATGGCAAGAGCATAACAAATGCAAGTGTGAACTTTTTTTTTTATAGAAAAAGAAACAATCAGTTGGAAATTGGAGTGCTTGGAGCTTATTTCCATTGAGTTGAGCTTGATGATGGGTGGAAAGATGAATAGAATTCTTGTTATTATTCCTCCACTATCAAGATTAACAGCTGGCTAACAATGAGTTGTTGAGTGGGTGCGAGCAGAAGTATTGAAATGATTGGAGCAATTGGATGAGGATTTATGTTATTTCTTTCATCATTGCATCAAGATCATCGGTATCATTGCATTCTTTATTTTTTTTTGTTATTGTTTCTCCTATTAGATCAGCCTTCAACTCTCGGCATGCGGGATTAAGTCGCTACATCCGGAGGCATTTCGTGGTCAAGAAAGTCACTTACGACACCTAAGTCTGGCTCAGAACGGTCTGACAGAAGTTCCAACAGGCTCCCTGGAGCGCCTTGCTCAACTCGTCCTCCTCGATCTGAGCTATAATAAAATCACCAAGATCCCTCCAAACGCCTTTCAATCCCTGGCCAAGTTGAGCACGCTCAAACTCAATGATAATAATCTTGACTTGGACACTCAAGCCTTCAAGGGACTTGAGAATTCACTGAGAAATCTCAATTTAAAAGGTACTTCTGTCTTCTCTTCTGTCATATTCACCTTAGATTATGGTCGGGAGGATAATGAGTTTGTGACAAAGTATATAGTCAGCCGCTGGCAATCAATAATAATATTACACATTCTCTATAACCATAAATTTTTTTAAAAGCAAATTATTATAATGGGGCGTGCAAGAAGACCGATGCGTGAATGGACCTGTGTGGCCTCCACTTATGTGTGAGGTTAATTGGACGCTTACATTCATGCTCACGCAATCAATTAGTCACCTAATTGACTCGTCATTAGTGGCCTCTTCAGTCCAGGCCTTTCAAAATACAGAAAGCTCGTCAGGCATGGAAAATAAAAACCTCTAGCATTATCCCCACTGATTGATCCCCAATAGATTTGACTATTAACGGAGACATTATAATATAATAATAACAAAGATGAAACTAATATTTATCCTACAGCCACTCGAATCAGCACGATTCCGGAAGCCATTTCCAACCTCTCCTCATTAGCCTTTTTGGACTTGGCCCAAAACAGACTACGAGATTTGGAAACATTGCCTTTATTGAATCTTGATTCGTTAACGGTGCTAAATCTGGAGCGAAATCTCCTTCAAAGTCTCCATGAGACTGTCTTCAGCCGTGTCAACCACACACTCAGCTCTCTCAGCCTCCTCAATAATCTCATCACACACTTCCCCAAGGAGGCTCTGCACACTTTGAAGGAACTTCGTGTGAGTTGTGCGAATAAAGAGAGGACTTGAAGTAGTAGTCCTCCCGTTGAAATCATAACAACTAAATTCTTGCCAACAGGTGCTGGATTTGGGCTTCAATCTCCTCACCGAGGTTCCATCCGATGCCTTCACGGGACTCAACTCATTGACACTATTGGCCTTAGATGGAAATCCCCTGTCAACGCTCCCACTCACGTCCTTCCTACCACTTAAAAATACTCTGAGAGGACTCAGCCTGGGAGGTCGTTTCCTTTCCTGCGACTGCAGGATCCGCTGGGTTCATGCTTGGATTCATGAATTTGATCTTCAGGTGACCAGCCGGGAGAGAAATCCACAATTCTGTGGAAGTCCACAGAATCTAAGACAGTTCACTTTCTATCAGCTTCAGTCTGAAGGTATAAATTCATCCATGAATATTGATAAAAGAAATTTTAAACACTTTAAAATTAGAAATACAAATTACTGTTGATAAAAATCAAATCATCTTCTTATCCCACAGACTTCAAATGCGAAAAGGGTCAAGTACCAAGCACAACTCAAGACTACGAATCCTCGGAAGACACGGCCCAATCGAATGCCAAGCCATCCGAGCAGGCAACACCAGCTCCAGCAGGAAAAATCATGCAGAACACTCGAGTTCAAAAACCTCGAATCAAGATCCTCAACGCTCACGGGATACGGAAAGGAGCTGTAAGGCAGCGGGTGCCCTTAGCACCTCCAACGCCCGAAGAAGGCAACACTGACGAGTATGAGTCCATCAGTGACTCACAAGAGATTCACGATACAGCTTCATCCAATTCAGAGCCCGTCCAAAAGCCAGTTCAAACAACAGAGAGTATTCCCCAGGTCCCCGTCTCAACACGACCGGTACCCTCCGAGCCCGTTGTCCGAAAAGTTCTCCGTCCTGCAGTCATCAAACCTTTCCCTGGCAACCGTCCGAAACCAAAAGTAGTTACCAGCACAACAACCAGTACAAGTGTGACCTCAACCAGCACGACATCCAAAGGAACAGAAGTACCTGAAGAACCCCCTAGTTCTACTATTCGTCAAATTGGCCGCCTTATTACAACGACAAGTCCATCGACGACCACAACGACTACAGCAGCAGCAGCAGCATCATCTGGCAGTCTATCAATGCAACGCTTCATTCCTTCAGAATCAAGTCCATACCGAAAATCCGCCATGTCCTACGACAGTCCAGACTTTGACGATTCTAAAATTCCAGTGATTCAAGGCGTGGGTCCGGTAAGAACAATTTCCGGTACGGGTACGATGGGCCCATCGCCGAATCATCCACCTCCATCTGTCATGCAAATCAGATCCAGCAGTCTACCGCCCAGCCTTCTTCAGCCATCACATCATGCGCAGCCCTCCCAACCAGCTCCTGCTATTTCAGCCAACAGACCACCAAATCTCTTGTTTGCAGACAAATCCGACATTCTTTTGAAGGATGTGGAGCGTCAGCAGGATATGGTTTCCCTTCAGTGGGAAAGTCAAAAACATGTAGCTGGTTTCCGGATCATTTACAGGATCTTTGGCGAGGATACGTTCAGGCATGGACCGCCTTTGGCGGCTGCTGAGAGGGAATATCGCATTAAGAATGTTCCTCTCGATGTAAGTCTGACTTATAAGAGCCAAGCTAGAAATTTTAGTTTGTCATTCGTCCATGTTAAATATTTTTGCGGTAAATTATTTGTAGCAATGCATCGTGGTTTGTGTGGTGCCATATGAAGACATTCTCTACAATGAAATCAGCCCCAGTGCAGGCTCAGTACCACCTGGGAGTCAATGCAAAGAGCTCAAGCCTAATTCCCCGTCTGCTCTCATGACCAACATGGACAAGATCACGATCGGGGCTAGTGCGGCCATCTGTGCTACCGTCCTTCTCGCCGTTTTCATTTTCATCTACATAACCAGGAGATCCAAGAACCGTCGGAATACTTCTGGCCTCATCACCAAGGTAACGTACTTTCTAGTTTATCAGCTCTCGTGCTTTCTAGTTTATCAGCTCTCGTGCTTTCTAGTTTATCAGCTCTCGTGCTTTCTAGTTTATCAGTTCTCGAGGTTCTAGCTGAAAATCGTTTAAAATTCCTCACATATCTGCTACCAGGTCCCACCAGGCTCAATGATGTCCCCATCCCCGGGCCCACCAACAATGGTGACGGCAGGTTCATTAAACCTGATGAAGGAATGGGACCAATTGTCCGCAGTTTCAGCACGATCAATCCCTCGTGCTAGAGTCTACCATGGAAATCCCATGATGGACGGTAGCATGGGAGTGACTCATGGAACGAGCAGGTCCTTGGGCCCGAACCATCATGCCCACCAGCAGCAACAACAACTGCAGCGCTCAATGCCGGATGGTCATTCGACACACCGTAGCTACCTCAGTGCTCATCATGCTCATCATAATCACTCAATGCACAGCTACGGTCACAACACAGCCCACTCCAATGGCACTGTCAACAATTATCTAAACAATCAGAGCCGGCTACTCCGAGCCAGCATGGGCTCACGCTCATCCACAGATGCCTTAAACAAGCAGCTGGGCCCAGCCAGCCATGTCCACCGACAGTTCGAACAAAATCAGAAGCGACGACGACCTGGAGTTCAAGGACGCTTGAGCCAGAGTGAATCACTGAATACTTTAAGTGGCTACGAAACTCCAGACAATTGGACTGACCATGATATGGATGTATACGTAGCACGAAATGCAACTAGACATGATTTAGTACAGCTTTAAAAAAAACCAACCAAGCTCATTATTTTACCATATCCCATTTTTCACTCTCTTGCGTGTGGTTGTACATAAAAGAGCTAAAAAAAAATCCTGCGGAAAATGTTACTCGATGAGACACTCATCAATGCTGTTATGAGACACAACGCTTTATCTTTGCAACTGATGATATATACTGAATGAATGAATGAATGT
>JAQIWI010003301.1:0-10406 GCA_034698825.1 Deuterosminthurus bicinctus
TGAAACTCGAGTTTCCTTGTGGACGCGCGCGTGAAACTTAGTTCCAATTCATGAAATTGAAACTTTTTTCACAGAAATTCAGTTTCATTGGAAGTTTCACGCGCGCGCGCGTCCACAAGGAAACTAGAGTTTCATGGTGGAAGTTTCACGAAAAGTTTCCTCGTGGACGCCTAGCTTTAGGAGGTCAATGTCAAGTCAAGCTGACCTTTTCACAGGGAATCTCAAATCCTCAAATTAAACTTGCCGGAAAGCTGAATTGGATGGGGTCCGGACTCTCCGGACCCGAGTCCATAGCTTCATAGCAACTTTTACTAAGCCGAGCTGTGAGAAGGGGGAAAACTCTTGACGGTGTTGATGCTGAAAAAAGGTTGTGAAACGACAAGAGAAAACTCATTTGCGTTTTGAAAAAAATGTTTTTCGCAAAATTGATTGAATTCCATTTTGCTCGAATCTTTCCACAATTCTCGTACCAAATAAATGGAATCGTGGATGAGACAGACAAATGATCGTTCACACGCAATACTACTGCCATGATATTTAAATGCAATGATAACAATAAACGAATTTATTATACAACTATACTTGCTGCTAACATGGAATATCTGACAAAATTATGATGAGCAAGTTTCGCAGCAAGTTAGAAATAATACAATACAAGTATATGTAATTTTACGTAGTTGTACCATAATCCAATAATGTTGACTAAATAACTAAAATTCCATCATCCCAGGGATTTGGCCGTGATCAAACTACAGCATTAATTATGCCCAAAATTACTCCCAAGCCGCTAACAACGACTCCCAAGAAAATACGTCCAAATACGTTAAAACTGTTTCAATTAACTTCCATTTTAGTAAGTGAGCCCTTGCTTTCGTTAACCGTAGAAAGTGGACCTGCTTTATTGTTCATGGTACCATCCACGCTCGTTGAATCATTTGCAGCAGTAACGTCACCATCTTTAGCGGTGTTTACTAACTCGCCGGCTGTATTTAGGCTGTCACCTTTAGTAATCGTGTCGCTACCAGCTCCGATTGTAGCGTCATTTGTGGCGCTTACGTCGCCACTCTTGTCAATACTCATTCCGTCTATTCCGACGCCATCTTGTGTGAAACTTGCGTAAAAAACTGCAGAAAATAGCATTAAGGTCAACTGTTTTTGTAGTAACGAGCTTCAGACGGTTGGTTGCAGATTTTGTTTGAGCAAGTATTTTTTTTCCTGTGAATAAGGTTCTTTATTGTCAAAAAAGAGCAAGTACTAATTACCTGGGGCTTTGTCTGTCAAATCAATTTTGGAGGTGTGAAAAACATTAATGAGGCTATCTATATCTGTGTAACCGTTCAGTTGACTGGTCGTAATGGCTTTAACATTTACTGCCGCGTCAACAGAATCCGCAAACAACGTAGCCTGAAAAATTTAAACAAAATTGTACGAAAAGTGAAGTATAAAACAACTTGTGCTAAAATTTCGTGCTTACAGAAATACAAGTTGCAATGAGAATGATGAAAGTAGTCTTCATGTTGGGACTTTCGTTGGCTTTAAGTCTTCAAGATAGTTGAGAGAGATATGATACTTTTAACAGGTCCACCGAGAGTTTTTATACGACACGGAAAACTGAAATTTTGAATAAGTTTCCCCGAATGCACCATCGCTGCTCCAGCTTTGTTCCTCGCAAAAGCTGTGCAAATTTTGTCAAACTTTGCCAATATTTACCCTGCGCATATGGTCCATGTGTAGGAAGGATAAATCGAGGCAATATTAAAACATAAGAATGCGACAGATGTTCACATGTTTGCTGTTTACCTTAAAGATAGAACAAAAACCGATTTTAAACTTTCGGCTTCCTGCACAGTGAACTCGACGAAGTTTTTTAATGCTAACTGCGCATAATATTTTCCACAGTTCATGGACACTCTGTGATGATTCAGCTCTAAAGAAGGAAGCTTCCTTTTTAAATCAGCCAGGCTCCTTCTGGCAACAATGATTTTGTGTACAGAGCGGTTGTATTTGAGTCAAATTTTCCCCTTAAAGTGGTCTGGACGGTAAAGACAAAAGCATAAACATCTGAGGAGTTAACTCGTGCAAAGTTTCCTGGTGAGTTTGTGGGAAAGCATTGGTCTTTTGGCAGGATTTTTTCTCGTGCCAGCTTGGCGTCATTGGAATAGGTGCATTGCATTGTATTCCTCATAGAGTTCATTTTGCAGTTGAAGGCTAGGAAAATTATATCATTTAATGTCAGGTGAACGATCTGGGAAACCGAAGTTGAACTGCTGCGGAAAATCAGATTTAATTGCCAGCAGCTTGCTCAAAAGTTATAAAAACTCAAAGTTGCCTCAGAGACTTCATTCGATGCATAGTTATAAAATTTAAATATTTTTTTATATTATTTTGAAAGACTTTCTGGCATTCGAAAGTACTGAATGTTACTTTTTGCTTGTGGTATTTTTGCTCTTGCCTGACATCTGGTCAGTTCTATTTCGGTCAATTTTTCCGCCACGTGCACGTGGGCGTACGTGGATCTGGAATTCAAGGATAAATTAATGGAAATTTTTCAGATAGTAGAGCTTGCAGTCTGCGTGTGTAAAAGGTGACCTTAAGAGAGAACCCTAAATTTTTAAAATCCAACCAGGATACACAACACAAATCAAATTACATTTAAACCACACGAGTATAATTTGAATTCATTTTCCAGGCAAGGCCATTGGCTCGAGTTATCTGTTCTAATGCCAACTGCTGGTCAGCTTTTAATAAATCGTGCATTTGCACTATTTCCAATTTCTTACTTTCTGAATTTCCAAATCACGGACTTGCCGCGACGACCCCACCGACTTGATGTTTCGCCGCTTCATTTGTATTGCTTAGCAGCATCCTCCGCTTAAAGTGCTGACGCATTATTGGTCCAGGTTTTTAAGGAGAATGGACAGGAGCCAAACCACAAGAGCTATTCAGATAAATACCAAAGCCACAAATATGAAAATTCACGTGTTTAATGGCGTCAAACTCAATTCGTGTTTACAATTTTATTGCAAAGTGAAACGCACAAACTTTAACTGCAGGGGTAGTCGGGATAGCGGTAGCCACAACACCAGAATTTTATAACGTTCCCCTTTGCTATTGGTTGTTTTGTAAAACTGAGCACTGGCGTGAAATTCTTCCCCAGCTTGATTATAGAGGAACGTCCAGCTCAGCATTCTACACCAACTTTGTTTCCGTATGAAAAAATAAGCGGGGCTCTTGCTGCTATTGAAAGTGCAGAGAGCGTCGGCGAGAACTACACTAAGATTTATTCGGTCCTACTGAATTAAGGGTCTGGCTTGTGTGTTACTACTCTTGTGGAGTGTAATTTTTAGGCATCCCACACTCATGAACATGGAACATGCTGCGCCAGCTTCTAGTTTTGGCACTTGGCTCATGGATATGCGAAGAATCATAGAGGAGAAGGAAGGAATAATGTTTGAAGACGAGGAGCAAGAGTTCAAGTATTGAAAAAAAGGCGGACAGCTTGACATGGCTGGAAGGCTGCAGCGAATTGATGAATTTTTTTATTCACACGTTCCCTTAGCTTTGAAAAAGTGATTGACTGCGCTTGAACGTAGACTCTGGCAAACTACACACCAATAAGCACTATATCCCTCAGTCAAGCCATAGATTTTCTTAGCTCACAGTTGTTCTTTTTACAGTTCCAGCTGGTGCACGTTCAAGTTCTAGTGAGACGGTAGTTCGGTTCTTGTCAGTCCCAGCCCAGCCGCTAGCTCGGCTTTAATTAATCATTTATCCGAGATCTATAATTTAACAAAATTGCAATGGTCGCAAAGGCTCTCCAGCGACATTCCCGGGAATGTTTTCTTCAACATTCCCGGCAATATTTACAGCAACACAAGTATTTTAAGTTTGGTCTGTCCTTGGATTGCAATCCAAGTCGAGCACCTGATGAAGCAAATGGAGCTGTAAAAATCAACAATAATAATATTTATTCACCGATAATTCCTTTATCGAAATAACAGCTTAATTGAAATATTAAAATTACAAGTTGTTTAGTTAAAACTTTGTTACTTTTAAGCCTAAATTTTCAAATTACATGTCGTACTTCAAGAAGAGGGTTCAGAGCAATACAATAGTGTAAGAAAAAAAACCTTAAGAAGTGCATAAAAATGTGGTGGGGTGACGTCAAGGGTAAATAAAAAGACGACTTTACAAATGCTATTTATTAAAAACTGGTGACAAAAGGGGATGGTTTCCAAAGATTTAAGAGCCCCATGTACTTTGTTAATGGTAAATGTAGGCACTTCGTAACCGGTTGTGCATCTACAACCAAGTGTGCTTCGAAATCCGGCGGTTCTGTCCGACGCCGGCCGCCACCTTCTCCGCCACCGCCTATCTCCCCCATTGCATTGTAAAGCTTTCCACATTTGATTAACATAGCCCATCTAAAACTATATAAAAAACGGCTTCCCAAAATGAACTGACTGTAGCTCAAATACTGCATCTAAATCTTAGAGGCACGAAAGTAATCACGAATTTCTGTTCGTATTTGTTTGAACATGACCTGGAGTATTAAAATATTCGTATTTTTGGTTGACAAAGTCCTCACCTAAGATCAGCAAATCATTTTTTAAAATGTTTTGTGCTGTAGAGGCTACTCACATTTTTTATATTCATTATTATTGTAATCATTATTGAAAGTTTACAAGTGACTAGTGCCAAAGTCAACACCGTATTTTGGTGAGGCTGTAAAATGTCATTGCAATTCATTCCAGTCATTATTGTTTCAAGAAAAGAAATTGTCGGAGGACTGCCATCATCTTACTGTTCAGGCTCATTGTAGTGCCATGACAATACTGCTTCCATTATATCAGCAGTATCTGATTTTTGTAGGCGAACCACACAAAGTTATGCAACCGAACCCATCCAGCTCTGAAAGATCTACGTAAAGGATGAAACAAAACAAACGCTGATTAACTAATTTGTACACGTTCAAGTTTAAAAATGACGACGAATAACTCACCGTTGACATGAATACGGCTCGGACTACCCACGTGATAAAATTGTCTTCGCGTCCTCTTTCTGCTTACCCAACTGAGGAACTACAAAATCATTAAATTGCAACTTTTTGTTCGTAAACATTCTCACAGTCTAAAGAACCACTTGGTGATACAAATAAAGAAAACCCTTTGCGCTCAGTTAGGGAATGAAGGAACATAATAGGAGTCTTACGTTCAAGTAACAAGCGTAAGGCGGATAGAACGCCGACAGTACTTCCATGTCATTCCTCGGTAATCAGTTGTGAAGGTGGTCACTTGCATTTTTTCTATTCATCAATTTTATTGGTATTGTGAGTCCAGGAGCGAATGCATTGGCTCATAGTTGATCAGCAAGGATGATGAAAGCTCAATGCAATACAAAGTGTACGCAGAATGGCAGAATGCAGCAGTTGGAATTCATCTGAAAATGACCAGAAAATCAAATTAGTACACATAGCAAGTACAAGAACAAAACAAACGAAAATTTAACTTCATTTCCCAAGTGAAATGTTGACCGTCTCTAAGTTTTGGCCACATTTCACCGGTTACTGCCATCCTACTTCTTATAAATTTTTCCTACAACCAAAAATATTCACCTCTCACCTTCTAAATTCAGGAGTAATACTCGGACACCCAGCGAGCTCAGTTTAGCACAAAAGTCGCACTGATAGAATAAAAAATCCACAGTCCCAGAGTATTCAAAATTTATCCCTTGTTGTCCATTACTTTGTTATACTGATCGTCCGTAACAAATATGTCACAATCTTTACTATACTGGCACAACATTCCAGAAGGAATCTGATTCTGTGTGGGGCCATTAGCTAGGCCCCGGATCCAACTTAGAGATGGAGAGCGTCAACATGCACTGGAGGAGAATTTTATCAGCACTGCCGGTTTCCCGATTCTGTTTGTGTAATCTTATGGAGACGGAGGGGGATCGACCGAGGAGCAAGGCGTCGTACATAAATTACGTAACGCTCGTTGGGTTGGTGGTCGTGCGAGGTTTTGTGACAAGGTGTTACTTGGGGTGGTTGGTACAATACGAAATTGTAACGTCACACTACAAATTCACAAAATCTGAAAACATCAAGGAGAACTTGAAAGCTTTGTTAAGCTGTCTCGCGTGCATTTTTGTCAATTTTCAGAAAATTCCTCACATGGTTAAACCTTGTAGTTTCAGTAATTAGCCTTGTTCATAGTATCCCTAAGCGCAAGCGTTGCTAGAACGTCACGATCACTTACCATTACTCAAGAAATAACTTGATTGGATTCACACTCTGGATAAATTTTTGCTTCATGCGTGCTTCTCTTTCTCTTCACTTGCGCATCGCTTTCCTCTGCGCAAAGTATGAAAAAGCGCCAAAAAATGAACTTGTTCAACTTTTGAAGGAAGTGAAAATGAGGTGAGTATGAAACTGAAGTGGAAAGGAACCAGGAAACATCATTTAACCTCGAGCGAATTTGCTCGCGTAAAGCGAAGTAAGAAAACGCTGAAAAAGGAAGTGACACAGAAAGTTTCGTAATCTTGGAATGAATTGAGAGTGAAGTGACACTATGGACAAGGCTATTGAATTTAAAGTTTCAATAAAGAAATGTGTTACATGAGGGGGTCGGTCCTATAATGCTGTGTGACGTAAGTGCTACTTAAGCAGTCGGTCGGTCAAAATTGTGAAATTTCGTGTTACGTAATTTATGCACGACGCCCAAGGGTGTATTGATTCTAAAGATGACGCATAACCTGGCATGGCAGGATCTGTGTAGAAAGTACATCCCCTTTGTAATCTTTGCACCCTTTCGCCTCGGTCTATTCCCCTCCTTCTACAAAAGAGCAAGAGCACACACACTCAAGCAAAAACCCTGCTGTACTGAATAGGCTATAATCCAGTGCAGTACATGTTGACGCTCCCCGTATCGCATTAAGTTGGAGCAACCCAGCTGAGGATCTTGAATGGAATCAGATTCTTTCCGGGCACTGAGTTATCACATTACAATAGTCAAGCCGGGTGTGGTTTCTGAACAGATGATTTGTATTCCACTGAAATGCAACGGACATTGTGGGATTATTTTAATAAATTCTGCGTCTCTGGCTCTTTTTACCACTACGACTTTCTCTACAATTCCATGCAGGCATAATCTAGTACTTCAACTCTTCAACTTTCACCATGATGTTAAAATTCTGTCGTATTTACATGCCGTAGTAGTCAAGGACTAGTCAGCACTAGTTTCAGCCTCTGTTACATGGATTAATTACTCATCCCTGAAAACTCGGGGTTTTGTTGTATCTCTGTAAATGGAGTTTCAAATTTGAAAAAAAAATATTTTTGTAAGCCGCAGTGCCACTATTACTTCGCATTAGTGGATTGAAATCAGGTCTTATTAATCATTCAATTGGGCTGTTGGAGTTGAACATTTTGGCCACTCTTATCAAGTTCACATCCTGTGGAGCTCTTCTCCCCTTCTCTGCTCCGATCAAGTGTGCAACCGGATGTTGTATCCTCCTCCATGCAATTGGACAAGCAAGTGACGTTATTTGGTTTTATGTGTTATTTCTAAAGGATGTCCTGCTTATTATGGTCATACTTTGTTAAATAAAGCTCAGAATACTTCTCGCCAGTACTTTGTTCACTTGCTTTCTAACAGTACTCCAGCAAAGCTTGAGCACTCGCACACTAGTGTTTATTCTCATGGTACTGAGTTTAAACCAAACATTTTCACAACCTTCAAGCCGCAGTGCCTCCCTGAGTAAGAATAAATTAGGGCGCAAAAGGAAATTTTAAAGCACCTTATCTCATTGCTCTCTTCCGAGTGAATTTCTTCGTGCCGAAGGCGGTGTAAGGTCGAGAACTCAACTTATTCTCTCTTAAAAACTCAATTTTTTGATTAAAAGATCCAAATTCTATCCCAGAATCCCTGTTTAAAATTACAACCTTAAATAGTTTTCGGAGCACATTTTTGAAGCAACATGTTAAACTGTCCCTTTTGTGCAAAACTGTTCAGTGCTCGAGGAAACCTTAATAATCACCTGATTAGCCACACCAAGGAAAAGCCTCACGAGTGTCGCATTTGTTCTCGTTCCTTTGGGTACTTAGACGCTCTGAAAAAACACAACAGAAATGTGCACGAAGGCATCAAAATCAGAAACAAAGTTCAACAAAAGAAATGGGAGTGTTCATTGTGCAGTTTCAAATGCATTAGCAAACACAAGTTGAAAGATCACTTGCTAAAGCATTCAATAGAACTACCCTTTTCATGCACTGTACCTGGCTGTGGATTCCGGACGAAACGCGAGATAAGTGTATCACTACATGTCCAAAGAATGCACAGGGAAGAACGTCCACACGAATGCACATCAGAGGGTTGCAACTACAAAACAAATTCCGTCAGTAATCTTTATCGCCACCGCAAAATCCACAGCAAAGAAAAACCGTTTGGATGCAAGCTTCAAGGGTGCAACTATGCGTGCAACCTTAAGTCAAGCTTAGAACTTCACATTTACAGGGTCCATAGTGCAGAGAAACCTTTCAAGTGCTCCAGTTGTGACTTCCGAACAAAGAACAAATTCAGATTGCGCCAGCATGAAGATGAACATAAGAATATTAAACGCTTTCAGTGCAAAGCTCACAAATGTAGCTTTGCCACGAATACCCGTCATTATCTTAAGCTTCACTTTGTCCTTAAACACACAAAGAAGGACTTGATATGCGCAGAGCCAGGATGCAACTTTAGATGTGGAGGCATCACAGTACTCAAAGCCCACGCCCGTAAGCACGTGCTCCCAATTTTGAGGTGTCCGGGTGGTTCCTGTAACTTCTGCACGAGGATGCCATGGGATCTGCGCATGCACATTTCTAGGCAACATAAGGAGTTAAAAGGTATCCCGCCGTTGGTACCAGGAGGATCTAATCTACTGAAAGCTGGAAAGATTGGTGCAATGGATGCAATTATGTGTCCCTTCCAAAACTGCGATTACCAGACTGAGTTCCAACACCGCTATGAGCGCCACATAAAGACTCATGACGTGGAGAAACGGAAACATATCTGCAAGTTTTGCTCATATAGATTTACTAAGCTTGCAGGTCTCCAGCATCATATTCAGAAGCATCTTGGTGAAAAGGATCACAGCTGTTCTTATTGTCAATACACTACTCTCAGCAGCAGCGCACTTCGAGTGCATGCTGGAAAAATTCACCAAATCCATGTGAATCCTCGTGGCCAAAGAAATCAAGATGTGTGTGAGTGGAAATGTCGAACATGCAGTAAGTGTTGTGCGAGCTACAACGAATTCGTGCTACATTCAATGACCCATTTAAAGGCTGTTGTTGTCTTAGAGCGGCTGAGTTTGTTTGTTATATAAAAATGTCTTCGGCCAACTTTATTCTGTTTTACCTATGTCACTTGTAATAAGATATTGATGGATTTATACTGCTCTGTATCGAATAAACTGGATTAAAATATTTTCTATTGTGTCCGATTTGATTATGCAAACAATCAAGGAATCAAGCACAGTGGATCAAGTACGCAGCGCACTACTGCACTGCGGCATCATCATTTAACTTAAGAGCCCGGTTTTCTAATGGACGGGCGCCGCCCTTATGTCTTCATTTTTGGAAACTCAGCACTACTTTTAGTTAGCAGTCACTCTAGAGAAGATTTGATTCGAATGTAAAGACAATACAAAGAGATGTTTTAAATGGCCGTCGGTATGTGTTTATGCAAAAGAAAAGTTACTCAATAGAGTAATTAGAGCAGAAGATTACGTATGTAGTGAACCTGCCAAACCTGCCATGCGTGTTTAGCTGAACAACTCTTAAGATACCGACTGCGTACCATGCGTTTCGTTGTTGCTCTTAAACAGTCACAGTTTTTCTCTGTCGACCGAAGATTATGATTGACCAAGGAGCATTTTAAAAAGGGGACTCCAAAATTTAATCAGAAGAGCTCTGAGAAAAAATGGTCTGTTTCCGCCTGTTAGATGTTCGCCTGAAAGATGTTCGAGTGCGTGTAAAACGAGTTAATACAATGCATTACATTTTCTAAAACTGTTCAGTACATACTCGTCTTACATTCTGAGAATGCAGTAAAGAATTTATTAATTGATTTGGGAAGAGCTCCTTTAATTGCAAAGTTCACAAGATTTGTCTTACATGCGGTTAAACAATACAATTTTAATATGTATTCTATGAATGATGTACGGTACCTAAGGGCAAAGCTGGCATTTGGGGCAAAACCACCAATATGGAGAATAGCTGGCATGGGGAAAAGTTGGCACGGGGTATAGCTGGAACGGGGCATAGCTGGCATGGAGAAAAGTTGGCATGGGGCAAATCTGGCATGGGATAAAGCTGGTATGGGGCATAGCCAGAATGGGGAAAAGCTGGTATGGGGCAA
>JAQIWI010003302.1:0-10406 GCA_034698825.1 Deuterosminthurus bicinctus
TTCCTAATCCAAGTGGAAGACCGTTCTAGTCCAAATCCACATTCCCATTCCATAACATGCTGGAATTTGCATCACTGCTGTTCAGTCATTCACTTTTACAAACGAACAAGAACAACACCTACGCTCATATCTCCCCTGCAGCCTTCACGGTTTCACTAATATAACCTCAAGCCTCAAGCGGCCTGAAGCCTCAAGATAAAAGCCTTTGTATTGGTCCAATGTGCGATCAATAAAGACATCCCCAAAACTTTTGGCTTAAAAAACTGACTGAGCTCTAATACGTTGAACTCGACGGATTATGGTCTTGCTCTTGGCAGCAGCATTTGAACTCTGAAGGACTTGACGACTTGATGCACTTGAACTTGTGACAATGGCACCGGAGTGGCGCATAACACCTTTGACATGTCAAACCAGCCACAAGGAAACTAAAACACTCCCAAGGGTCCCCCTTACTTGACTCTCATTCGCCATTTTAAACCCCATTAGAAAAATTCGAGTTTCATTTTCGAGGGGGAATCATTGGAAATTTGAACAAGAATAATAATTATTGTTCAAATTTCCAATGTTATTATTTCGCTTTTGTCTCAATTCTGCATTGTTTCGGCTGGCTGTAAAGCAGAAATGCAATAATTTATACTTCAAAGTCTCATTCAGTTTTTCAGGAGGAAACAAATGAGGAAAATTGAAGCACTCTATTTAATCCCTTCCATAGCATCGACATCATCCTGTCCATCTGACAGCACAAGGTACAGTAATAGCAAGTTTAACAACAATAATAATAATTGGTATATAGTGCACGACAGTATAAGAACAGAGTTTCATTTGCACTCTGCATGAACTATATTGTATATATATTTTGTTGTATTTTATTTAATTAATTATTTATTTAGTAATTAATTAAATTCTATTTTAAGTTTTTGGGCACACTCGACCAGCCTGGTAATCGTGCCGGAAATGGCGGTAACTTCTTTGGCTTTGTTTAAAATCTTAGCGGCCTGACAGTGATGGCGATGCTTCGTCAGCGTCTGATGTTGTTTGAATCCTTTTCTACACCAAGGACAAAGTACGGTCGATCATCGGCATGGCATGAGTTTTCTGATGGCTCTTCAAGAGTTCTGCAAACACGTCAATTTCATTTGTGACATTCGCTACCAGAAACCTGGACCAAAGAGCAGGGTCAAATGATAGTACCTTTCTTCTTGAATGATTTTGGGCACAGGTCACACAAGAAACTTCGGATGGTCAAATGTGTCTTCTGTCTTCCGATGCTTCCAAAGGCTACCAGGTTGATGAAAGCCTTTGTCGCATACGTCGCATTTAAATAACTTCTCCGGTGAATGGATGAGCAAGTGCTGTTTTAGTTTCACTGGAAAAATAGAGAATGATTACACAACAATCGTTTTAGAAAATATGCAGGGTGTTTCTTACATTTCGTTTTAAAGGCTTTCTCACAATGAATGCATCGGAATGGTGTACCTTTATGGTGGTTGAAACGATGGCGATATAGCGTGCTAGGTTGCTTGAATGACGCCTTGCACTCCGGACACTTGAACTTGCGCTCTTCGTCGTGTATGTAATGATGTGTCTTCAGATCTCCTGTAAATACACACATTCACAGTCGTTTCATGAACATGCCTATTGACGATAAGTACACTTATTTTGACCTATTCTCTACATATACAACTACGCACAGATAGTCCTTTCTGGTATATTCTCAAGCTTGTATACCTTTTCTCTTAAAACTTTTGTTGCACTGGTCACATTCGAACATTGTCGAAGAATCGTGAACTCGAGCATGCTGTCGCTTACCAGCCAATTTGGAGAAAACTTTGCAGCATAAAAAACAGACGAAACCTGGTGTTTCTCCGTGCAGTTTTCCGTGAGTTCTTATGTCAGCTGAAAACAGCAAGTTATCATTCAATACTTGATCCCTTTTTTGAGACTTTTAGCACTTAAAATCTCCAAGGACCGAAATTTACCTTCATTTTGAAACTTTTCACAACATTTGTCACATTTGAAATCCATTCTGCGAGAGTATAGGAACAAATCGTCGACTGCAATTCTAGTTGGGTTTCCGTCAGTATAATACACCTTGCTCTAGTATTTTCTCAGTCTTACTGCACTAACGTGATTTATGGTGGCTTAGATAGCCTGTGGACCAACCGACAGTAGCCTTGACAGCACAAACTACGGATGTTGTCATAAAGTTCATGCATTCATAATGTTCCATAACGAGAAGGTAAACATGGATCCCCATTGGGTACAACGATGGAAGATGTTTATTCAGACTAATGTGAATCGGTAAAGGAAAATTCTAGACGGAGGAATTTTAGTCCAGAAAAGTCTATTTATTATTGGGCAAAGGCAAACAGTTTTGATAGCAGGTTTTCGAGAGCCATCGATGTAATCATCCATGCACGTGAAAGGTCATTTTAAAATTACATTCCATGCTTCTAGAATGTCGTTTAATTATTTCATCGGACCCGTGTGACGCATTGTAAGGAATCACATCCTGGTACCAAAGACACACATGTTATTAAAGACAGAATAAGCACGGGAAGGGCCGGGCTTGCCCACGGGCATCACTCACGGGCCACATCTCTGTCACTTACGCATCTAACATTGGGTGAAAATGTTCACTTGCTCGCTCCCAACTGCTTTTACTCGTATAGAAAGTTATCATGCCCCGTCAGAATTTCTTTGAGTATCAGAGGTGAGGCCCGTAACAGATTCCCGTGGGCGAGCCCGGCCCGAGCACGCCAAAATGGGCGGGCGGTTTAGTTAAGTCACGGGCGCCCGTTCCCTACTTTACGGTCAGTGGGCGCCAGTTAGAAGCCCTCCAGTAGAAAATCGTCACTTGGCCTTCTTTTATTTTTTTGATGGAGTTATACTTGAATTTCCACGTTCGCTTCCACTTTTGCAACGAAGGCGTCCAAGTTGCTTAAGATTGTTTCTTGCATTTCCACTTTGGTTTCTAAGGTGTTGAGCAAATTGGCTTGAATTTCCCCCTTGGTCTCAAGATTGTTCAATAATATAGCCGTTTGCAACTCTATTTCGGCTTCAAGGCGTTCCATTGCTTTGGTTAAATTCTCGAGTGCTTCAAACACGGTGAAGCTATCCCCCACACATCCCCCCACCTGCCCTTTCACAATTCCCAGCAAAATTTTGCTTAGAATCACCGACACACTGAACCACGCAATTACAAAAGATATAATTGCAGATATTTGAATTTCTTTTGTGAGCTGCAGTGCAGTGGTGCTCAATGATGTGACATCAGTTGCTTTTTTGCTCTTAAAATATTTTACGCTAACTGCTCTGAAGTGAACGAATTATTAGAATGATTAAAAGAGCATAATGCTGAAGCTCTGAAATAAAAGAAATCTGCTACTGTGTGTGGTGTGTCATCGGTTTACGTAGCATCAAATTTGAGCTACACACAAATTTATGGAAACTGTGGGCATCTGTTCTGTGACGGCTTAATGTTGTCTTGCAGCAGCAAGCAAGTTATCCTCTGCGACTTCCATCTCGCCAAACGATATGACTCACTACACTGAAGTTGTTTTGACACGGACAGTTTTTTTTATCAAAGTGGAATGAACGCTCCTCTCTGTGTGAGAGCGACATTCTGTAACCTTGAAGCTTTTCTCGCTAAGTCATTTTATCTCAACCTCAGACTGATTTAGCTTCAAGTGAAATATGCTCGGGAATTTTTGGTGTCTTCCTCACTGAGCTGTGCTTTATCTGTTTTATTATTAGCAATTTTTAATTAATAATTGGCAATGTTGTTGCTCTCGTCATTGCTGGGCACGCGTTGACCTACGCAAAGCTCAAAGCTGCTCAGGTCCTTTTTGAGAGCTTTGTCAAGACCATGGAGCGTTGTTGCACTTAAATGTAAGCAAAAGGTCAAGCATTTTAATAATTTTAATAACTGTTTATGATTTCATCTATAACTTGCACGAATATAACAGCGTCCTTGTCAGTAGGATCATTTTAATCAGTTTAAATGCATCCAGGATCAATGCCATTACTAAGGTTTATTCAGTTGAGACAAGTCAAGTGTTTATATGATTCAGATGCACATTTAGAGGTCTCTGCACTGGCACGGTCCTGTTTCTCCCATACAAACTTGCACTGAATGATTTTACGAGATAACTCCTCGTACTTTAACCTTTCCAGTGAAAACACCTCCGACTTTAATGCCTCGGTACGTTAACGCCTCCGTTGAACTACTTTGGTCGGATTTTCATACGTACATCGGTCTCCCAGTTCATGGGACCGAAGCAAAATGATGCCTGGATTTTGAGCGACTTGGTATCTTTCTCACAATCATCCAGAAATACTGCAGTTCCAGCAATAACAAAAACACTTTCTCCAGGAATGCTAAGGTTATAACCTCTTTATCTCTTCCTTAACCGATCTAGGGTACCTTCAGCTGTTTAGGCACCTTCTCGAGCAAACATCCAGTTGCCCAAGCAAATTTTAAAGCATGTTTCCAATGTTACAGACACCTTTTCGTGCATGCTTCCAGTGATCCAGATAATTTATCCAGCATGCTTCCACTGTTCCATATAATTTATCCAGCAAGCTTCCAGTGTTGCAGATAATTTATCCAACGTGCTTCCAGTGTTCCAGATAATTTACCCAGCATGCTTCCAGTGCTCCAGATAATTTATCCAGCATGCTATTATTGTTCCAGACACATTCTCCAGCATGTTTCCAACTGTCCAGTCACCTTCTTCAGCATGGTTACAGTTGTACAGGCACCTTCTACAGCATCTTTCCAGTTGTTCAGGCTCCTTCTCCAGCATGTTTCCGGTTGTCCAGGAATGCTGGAAAAGAATCCTGGTCCTGTGCATGCATGCTGGAAAATAAGATTCCTTGAAAATTTAATGCTTGTTCATGGTTATTATTGTGGAAGCTGTCTCATGGATACGGATCTTACAAATTAAGTTCATACTTTGATTGCAGAACCTACCTCAAAATTTCGATTTAAAGGGTCCCATTGTTAACAAACACTGAATAACTGGAGAAGTATTGTCAATGCGATTCGCATTTTGAAGTTTGTTGGGGAGGAAGGATAAACGTCAGAGGGCTAATCATTACCAGGCATTATCACTGACAACGAATGAAACAGTGACAGTGTCCTTGGCTTGAAATGCACGCTCTTCAGCTCAAGCTTAGCCCGTTCCCGTGTGTTGGTATGATGAGATTCAGTGACTGAATGAATGAATGAAAGGAGTGGGAGAAAATGTGAGAGCACTGCATTTAAACCTGTGCTAACTCAATCAGCACTCAAGTTGGCATACAAACATCTTACGTACAGGACAAAACTGCATAATAAAAAATAAACCAAGGATTAGTAGCAACCAGTTTGACAAGTCAAGTAAGACTTTTTGATGATGTCTGCAATCTACACGTGCCTGACCCTGGTCAACATCGAACTCAATGTCTATTTCTGCTCTCATTCAATAAATCTAGTCAAGGCCAAACTACACACAATGCTCTCATAGACATTCACAGTTCTTGAGTAAGCTAATGCTGACATTTAATAGTCAAAATCTGCTGTATTCTACCCTTCTTACTCTACTTATCAAGTAGTCTTAAGATTTTCAGTCTATAGAAAGTAAAATCATTCAATAATGAGCATTCGAGCTCAGTTTTGCCATTCAGTTGAATAAATCCACAAGTAATTACAAATCTACAAAAATGAATCTTGCTGAGGGTGTGTGTGCTGTTTTAGTATTTTTCAGCAGCAGTCACCTGGAGGTTTCAAGTGCGCAGGACAGCTGGAACGTTATCACGTCCCTGGAAGGCTTAACCAAAGTCGTCTCAAATTTGCAGAAGACAGTCGAACAGCAAGGGAACATTCTGAACATTTTATCAGCCAAAGCAGAGCAGCATGAGAACCGACTTAGCACCCTAGTGACCAAGGCTGACCAGCATGATATTTCACTGATTAGCCTAGTGACCAAAGCTGAACAGCATGAGACTTCCCTGAACCACCTGCAAGGCAAAATAGAGGAAGTCAAGAATATGCTCACAAATTTAACCACTGAGAAAGAAACCCAAATCAATTTTGTAGAGCATTCTGAGGTGAATACAACATTCGTTTGTGCAGAGGGCAATACACTCCCTAAAACAGTACAGAACTCGAGTGCAACTCATGGCATTGTTGAAGGAATCATTGCTGGGACTGATCAAGACATTCAAGTTATTCCCTTCCAAACACAAGAACCAAGAGTAATTTCCAGTACGACTACATATGGTGTAGCATTCAACTGGAAAACTAGAAAAGTATACTGGATCGAGGATGGCATTGGAATTAAGATGGCAGATCTGGACGGCAGCTCAGTGGAGCTCCTCATATCAAGTAATGTATCTAACCATGTCATTTTTGCTTCTAAACACAAACCTAAGAAAACCCCTTTTTCTTTGATAATAGGCACATCCATGTTGGCTGGTTTAGCTGTAGATCAGATCACCGGGAACATCTACTATGGAGAACAAGGGTCAAATGCAAACATTCAAGTGTGTGGCAATAGGGGCGAGAAATGTGTGACGATCTCTTCGGGGTCTTACATTGTAGGCCAAATTTGGGACATTGCTCTCTTGCCTTCAGAAGGGTTAGAATTTTCTTGAAATCTTGTTACTGTTTCGATTAAGTTGAGTAACTGATTTCAATGTGGTTGGCATTTAGTTTGATGTTCTGGTCCAGCCCTACGGACAAAAGCAGTGTAACTCGAGCCAATATGGACGGAACGAACGCAACTGTAATAATTTTAGAAAGCATATATGGTCTGTATGCAGATGAGGTTTCACAGAGACTTTACACATCGAACTTACATGGAAAAAGCATCACCAACCACAATTGGAATGGAAACAATCGGAATGTCCTGCTTAATACTACGAGTTACCCGAATGACATTGCAGTTGATAGAGACGCGTTGTACTATGGCGGTTACGGCTCATTTGGTGTGAACGCTGTTACTGAAGACGGATCGGTTTCTTTATTTGCCAAGACAACTGCGGATGTGCATCACATTGCATTGTTTGGAAGGGACAAGGTTTTCTCCCGCTCAAATCCTTGTCATAGCTCTTCTTGCTCTAATTTGTGCGTATTGACCCGCACGTCCTATACTTGTTTGTAAACCGGATTGATTGCGCACGGAACATGAGGGTTCAGTTTTTTTGCTATTTAGTTGGAGCTTTGACTGAATTCGTGAATAATTGCAATGTTAATAATTCAGGTAGCATCGACCAAGAAAGTTACCTGGACAACATTTCGGTGTCTATGAAAAATAAATCAATTCTTTTGGTTTCTTATTTATTTTGTGGACTCAGTCGCCTGAAAATTCAGATAAATTTCATCATATGCATGGCGTTCATTTTCTACATCACCATGCACAACATTGTGTCATTTCTGATAGGTGACACACTAGAGGTTTTGGGCGTTTATTTGCTTTGCTACTGTCACTGATAAATGCTCGTGGTTTCTTATTTGGCTTATAACATGTGTGGCGCTCCGTGCCACCCTATATTGACTATACCTTGTGATACCATACTTTGCCGAAAAGTTTCCAACCGATTGAGATTCCCGAGAATTTCCCATCACTGGGAGCACTGGATGTCGCACTGGGTTCGAATCCTATCCTGTAGAACGAGAAATGTTGGTGGTAACACCACCAAAGCAAAAACCACCAGTGAAAATTCACCAGCCCCAAAACCACCAATTTACTAATTCACCAAAATCATAATCTCCAATCTAAATTTTCACCGTCCGAACTAAATCAGCAAAGGTCATAAGCACCAAGTTCGGTTACCTCCAAGTGAATTTAGCATCTGGCTAAAAATCACCAGGAAGTTTTTCACCGGCGCAAATAATCACTAAACCAAAAAGCACCAGTAGAAATAATCACTACATTTTCACTAACTCTACATTGATCCAAACAAAATTACTACATCTTATTGTTGGAAATTTACACAGTCCAAATTCTGAAAGAATAGAGTAAAGGTCTAAGAAGTTATGGGTTGAGCTACTGTGTTAATGCATTGAAATTAGGAGTTTACATTGGCATCATATCTACGATGTTGCTTTTAGGTTGTCTCCTCTTATTCTGTGCAAGCGAATATGCGAAGCCATTAATGATTTAATCACTAACTAGAGTGCAAATTTTTATCTAAAGCCTCATAGCGGGGCGTTTTTGCCGGTCTATTGGGCAGAGTGGTGGACTGTCACTCGGCTCGTTACGCAAAATATCATTAAAATTCCACAGAGGTGGATGGCTCCCGGGTGTTTTTTTCTGCAGCTTTCGATTGAAAGCCTCAGCTGAATTTGTTGTTCGTGGTATTTCGAGAAGAGTTAGATTACGGACATTTAAAAGGTCCATAAGAATTTTTTTATAACTAATATTTTAAGTTGCGTTCACCTAACTTAAACAACTAAAATTTGGTGCAAATGAACATTGGCAAAATAGTTGTGCTATTCATTCAGTGTATAACCTATGTGGACGCTTTGGTGATTCACGGTTTGTTGATTTTAGTCTTTGGACATTGCTTTAACTGGGGAATAACGTACTTGTGTCAAAATGTAGTCGGGGATTATTACTCCTGGGGCATTTAGGTTTTGGTGCAATTGACAATTGGTGGACTTGGATTTTGGTGATTAAGGTGATGTGGTGCTTTTTACGCTGGTGAATTTTTTTTGGTGAATTTAGACATTGGTGCTTTCTGATCTGGTGGTTTTTAGCCACGGCTTTGACGTGGCTTTAGAAGAGACCTCAAAATCACACATTTTGGCCACCGAGCTGGAGGTCACACGAAGTTTCATATAGACACGAAATTTATACCATCATGAAGGGTCCGACCTGGAAGAGGGCCTTTTGCAACTCCGAATTCCAGATGTCAACTCAGTGACCGGCAATAAATTTAAAACCGAAAGTGGGTAAAAATAACTCGGCAAAAACTCAACAAAAACATACTGGGACGTGAATGACGTCATCCTATTGCGTCGTAGACTTCGGCCTGTGCCGCTTGACGACGCATGCTCGAGGTTGATGGGCAGTGGGGAGGCCTGGGAGCTGACGTCATAGGGGACCGGCGAGGGGGCAGCTGGAACCCACAATAACTGCAAATTTACCGTGAACTTCAGACAGCGGGTTTGCCACTGGCAACGTTATACGAAGGGTCTCAGTCGCTTAGCTTAACTTCACCAGTCAACTTATTATGGAACAAATTTCGAGTGTCTTCAAAGGAACAAAAGACCAATACCAAATATTTTCTGTTATAGATACGGCGTCAAAATTCTAATTCGTGATTGGAATTAACATTCTGTCAATGTGCAATTAGTGGCTATTTAATTCTAGCCTGGTTGAGGCTTTAGAAACCACCTGAATACCAGACATTTTGTGATCCAAACTGAAGGTCACATCAGTTGTTATATTCATACAAAAGTCATGTCATGAAGGATTTGACCTGGAATACTTGCTGTTAAAGTGTCAGTTCCGGATCTAAACTCAGTCAGCGGCAATAAATTAAAAACTGAAATTTGGCCGACATAAATAAACAAAAAATACGGGTACCAGGATGACGTTTCTAAAACAGCTGGCAAAATTTTTAAAAATTTTGTGTTGCCTCTTGAGGTCACCTTTTGATTACAGAAACACGTTCTCTGAACTCTCAGCTTTCGAATGGTGTGCTTCACAAGTCTCTACGGTCATTATTTTGGAAGAAACAGGCACTCAAAGTTTTCAAAATTGCCAAAAATCGCCCGTAAAAGACATGTTAAAAATGCGATTTTTTCGGCGAATTGCCATATCTCAGCCAATTTTTAACCGATTTTGATGATTGTTTGATCAAAAAATTACCCCAAGACTCTTGTTTCAGAATCGGTACCGATCATGTCTGTAGCTCTTAAACTCGTCAAGTTATTCAAGTTTGAAAGTGTGAAGTCTTCACTGACACACCCTGTACAATTAGTCATTTATTTACACACTCAGGCGACTTCTGTTATTAATAAAGGATTATATGGAGGCATAGTTAATTATTAGGACTTAAAGTACAAGTTACAAATGTAGGACTTAAGGCTCTACACACCATTACACCAAGGACTCCAACTACCGACTGACAGCTTTAGGGAACTCCACGAGGCAAAGCCCGAAAGCCACACGAATTAATCAAACCATGAAATTGCTCTAGCTGTAGAATGTCAAAAGTTATTGACGAAACAAAGTGTATATCTCTTACTGGCACACACTGTAGGTTGTTTGATTTTATTGAACTCTGTTATACAGAATGACGCAGATTACACTAGATTTTTATTTTTAACTTATGACGCCGCACACCATCATGTTACTATAAAGGAGCAGCTGGAATGATGAAGTGCTCAGTAGTGTATCAAAAGTCGGACT
>JAQIWI010003303.1:0-10404 GCA_034698825.1 Deuterosminthurus bicinctus
ACCTTGCTAGTTGTAGTGAAGGTGACCATGATATACTCTGGTTGTGTGTGTGTATTGCATTTGTTAGTATGAATGAACGTTTTTTATCGATTTGAAATCGGAGAATTTTTGAATGCGGACGGACATTATAAGGAGGGAAAGAACACATCAAAAATGCATGTAAAAAGTGAACAAAACAAATTAAGAATAAACTGGGCAGTTAGTTTTAAGTTCTCTTAACATAAAAATATCTAATTTCAAACGATGTTGTCATAAATTTGGTTCTTTGTTTGGTCCTTCTTGTAACTCTTAAAACTATATTTAACTATAACTTCGTCGACAATATTATGAAGATCAACGGCTTGAGCAATTTCTAGTGGTTAATCTCTAGTAGCACCAACATGCATCCAATGAAATCATCTATAAGTGCCCACAAGGCCTCTAATTTATACAGCTCCAAAATATGTGTAACGTCAAGGTTGTTTAAAAAAACTCTTCTTCTTTATCCATATCTTGAAATCCAAAATAAAAGTAAAAACAGAGACGTAAAATTCTACTATTAATGCCAAATACACTATCAGCAAGTCTCGAAAGAAAAAGATTCTTCGCGCCTCACACTGAAAATATATATATATATATTTTTTTTAAATTTTATCAAATCAAGCATGAAAGATACGAACAGCTTGTAAAAAATCTAATAATATAATTCTTACTACAGTTCCTCATGGAAAATCGTCCGGATTTGCTCGTTGTTTTCGACAGGTTTTTATGTATCATTATAATTATGAATTGAAATTGCATGAGACAAGACGAATTTATTTATGCTTTGCAAATAATTTTGGACGTCTAATGGGTATGTTTTCAAGATCTCATTTAATTAGTTGTTAATTTGCCCCAAATATGTAATTCAAATTTGATATTCCATCAGAAATTTTCACGCTGTCATTCCTTACGGATACCTGAACGTAATGTAAGATAGATGCTAGAAAAAACTTTTTCCCCATTAGGTTTTAATTAACTTATTTGTGTTGGCAAGAATGTGGTCGAATCAAATGTAAAATAAACATATTGCTGGCAGCTTAAACTCCCATACTGGTTGAATTTGGCTAATGCTTTTGTGGTGGAAACATTTTATTTAAATGTATTGCACGTAGGCCTGCGAATTCAATTTTTTATTGAAGTTGCCATAAATGATTTCGAGCGCAAATATAGCACAACTGTTGATGTCACATATGGCTGTGAATGCAAAAACGTAGAAACTTGGTACGAGAAAAAAATCTGAACGTGCTAGTGTAATGCAGTTAGGTGGTGTTAGAAGTTTCAGTCCCATAGCAAAAACTGACAATGGCAGATTTTCTGGTTCTCCTCTTGTAGACTTTGACGTACTCCATCTCATTTCCTGCCGTTAATTTTCTCTTTTGACGTAGTTTTGTCGTTAACTCTGACTTTCTCACTCTTCCTATTGTCAAGTATCTCTCTCCAGTCGTTGTAATCATCCAAGTTCTCACAGCCATAGGGCGTTGCATTTTTAACATTATCAGTTTTCTAAATTGTACGGCCAGAGAATGTATTATATACTTAAATCGATTATTGAAGTAACCAGGTCTTTTCAGTGCTAAAAATCTCAGTCAAAAGTAGTTGAAAATTTAAGTATCTCAGTGAGCACAAATGATGATTGGATTGAAAAGCTCAAACGACGGATCGTCTAGTTGTCGTATATATACGAAGGAACCATTGAAAACTCTGTTTCGAAAAGCTACGTTGAATTCCAATTTTCCTTCTTCGTTGTTTGTACATAGGATTTCATTTCTCATAACTCAGTTTGAAGATTGTTGGTCAGACTTTAGTTCTACGGCTCGGAAATATATTATAGATTTGCGCCGGCTAAAAAATAATGAGCCGATTGCTGACTTAGCGATTGCTATGCAAATTTTTCAAAACGACTGCATTTCGCACTCGGCTCACCTAAAAGATAAACGGTTCAAATCTCAAAATTAAGGATTTTGAGCCATTACGCTAAGAATGGAGAAATGGTAGCGACATACTTAAGAAAATATCATGAGGGGGTTTGTCTTACGCTGCTCTGCTAGAGTGCGGATTTTTTTAAGAAAACGGACCGATAGACAAGGACACTAGTTTAAGTCTGCAAGATCAGTAATTAAAGATACACAAGTTAAATACTGATGTGTTTACAGGAAAGCAGGCTTTCGAGGTTACAGTCTATGAAAGGAAACACGTATGTATTCACGTCGACGAAAATTTGCTCATGCAAAGATGGCATAGTCTGTGTGGCATAAGTCGCAATAATAAGTTATTCTTAGTTTTCCCCATCGTGTATGCTCATGCCGAAATGTGTACGGCTGGAATTTAAATACATTTGGGGAAATCAAATTGATTGCGAGGGTAGGGGAATTAAAATACATTGGGTGGATTAAAACACATTGGAGGGATTCAAATATACTGGGGGAAATTCAAATAAATTGAAGGTATCGATGGATCATTTCAATCTAAATCTAAAGTGCTAGCAGAAATGATAACTAGAATTTTGTTACACATACAATGGGTATATGTATGCTGTAGGCCCTCAGATCACCAATACTAATTGCAACCGGTCTAACAGCCTTTTCGCAGAAAAGGTTTTTCCTTTCGAAGAAATCCCGGAACGCACATGACCGCTCTGCATGGCAAAAAATCGCATTTCATATGTATAATCCCCAGCAGAAAGAACTGGTAATATTTTGTTCATCTTACACATTTACAAACATACATAATTTACAGCAAAAAAAAGGTGCCAAAACAAGACGCCCATTAGCTAGTGCGGGACGGACTTTTTCTTTAGCAATCAACATAAAGTAAAGTAATATCAGTGCATTTGGAGGGAGTTGCATTTAGTTTAATACTGTTTTAAAAACTCATGCAAGATATCATGGAAGAATGTAGGACAACGATTAGTAGTTGCTTTTGTGTAATGAAAGGTTGATTTTTTTATTGAAACAGTTTGGAAACCAGCAGATTTGTCACAAAGAGCATTGTTTTTAACAAATAATGTTGACGTTGAAGACGCATGTGCTGCTAGCAACTTCGTAGTAACACATAAATATTTATCATTGTTACATCCTAGTTGACTCCAATTTATAAAACGAACACCGTACCGTGGAAGTCAGTAGTTGGCATTACGGTCAAACACAGAAAAACCGTGAGAACTTTGAGAATGACAACGGAGGTAATTCCTAATCCTACGCTGCGTGAGGGCTTCCTGCACCTCACTAAAAACTTGGTGGTAATCTAGATATGGGACACGACGATATGAAAGCGCACAACGTGAACAGGATTGTAAGGTGAATGATTAAACTTACTCCAAGAATCTGTAGTTGCTGGAGGCATATTCATACTATTATAAAGACCCACATATTTCATCATTACCGTACATAGATACTCATAGCATTACATTCGAAAAGATATGTTGTCATTTCGATACGACACTGTGCGTTACAATAAAACTCCGTGAGCATTTTACTAATTGCTGGTGATGCAATTTCCAATGTTTCTTCCATGCACTTATGTCGTCATTTATACCTGCTCAGTTTGCACACACGTGGGCTCCAGAATAATTCCCACACCTGACGGAGCTCGCAAGTTAAACACAACTTCGCACGAGAATTGTCGACATTAATAACATCCGCGAAGCTGTGCGACTGGAAGCTGAGCGCGAAAAACACATTACTTCATCTACTGCGGACCCACGTTTTCTCAGCCGCCCCAATTTGATGTTTCTCGGCCCCGTTACAGTTGCTATCTCAGTGAAAATCGTGAAATAGCGGATTTTCGGACAGATTCATCCGCACTACGGCTCAAGGTGCAAGTAAGTGAAGAGGGAAGGAAGAAGGAAATGAAATGGAACCTCGCGCGAATTTGTTCGCGAAAAGCAAAGTAAAATTGCGCGGAAAGAGGAAGTGATACGGAAAGTCACGTGATCTTTGAATGAATTGAGAGGGAAGGGATAGTATGAACAAGGCTTTTGACGTAAAATTCGAAAGTTATTCAGTTTTCATAATATCAAAGAAGCTTAAGGCCTTGACCGCAATGCGGCAAACTCAAAAATGAACGCTTTCTTCAAGTGCAACATTGTACGTTTCTTGCCAGCCAGTGTTTGTTAGATGGTTATCTGGCTTAAAAATGGAAGCTCCTGAACAAACAAGCGAGCGGTCTTGCGTTAATAGAAACCTCTGATCGTGTCGAAACAAACCAAGTTTAATTTCAAACTGATTAGTTCATAGCGATTGTGTTGGCTAAACACTTTCAAATTGAAGCCCAGCAGGCTTAGCAATTTTATATGGCATGTTCGTTTGTAGGTCGCTAGTTGCCAACCTGGTAACGTGTCATTTATGATTTGTCTTTCCATTCAATTTGTAACAGGAACTTATCAGATCAGCAACTACAATGTGCTTGAACGCAGCTACATCCTGAAGCTTACAAGCATTGCATTGCCCCCTCGTTATTCGCGATTTTGCAGCAACGTTGAGAAGAAATGAGTACACACCAAGTGCGATAGAGAATGCGCCGAAGGCGCTTTTTAGCAAAATGTAATTAGAGATAAAAGTCATGGCAAAACACGGAAATAACCAAAATGCTACCCAACGAGATTAAAATAAAACTTTTCCGACTACAAATTAAAAATTAGGACTTTTTCTTGACTTTGAAGACTTTAAATAGCTCATAGGACATATGAGCTATCTTATGAGCTTAGTATGAGCTATACTAAAAATAGGGCAGTCCTATTAAAAATAGTACATCTGGTCAGGCTGGCTATACAACACTAACGAGACACACCTTCGGCATGTCATTACATTGATAGCAAGCGCCTTCCATTAGATACTGTACCCACGCACTAAGATTTTGGTCCATCGAGAAAACTTGATCCAACGAATGTAATGATGATGAGTGAAGACGTTTGAAAACGGCAAATTTTAAATTAGATGTTAAGATTTCCAATGATTCCCACAACTACAAAATGATTCCAAAAATTCCTGTAGATTCCCAGGAAATTCCCATCACTGACATGAGTCTTCATTATTCTTGGGAAAGAATGGAATTAAGAAACATTTGTCACATTTGCTTCAAATGAAGAATAATCAATATTTCGACTTGTTTCAACTTTTCGCCATTTGCGCCAAATAAATTAAATAGACATGTTGGGTAAAACGGGAGCCCTAATTAGAATAAAACACTTTAAACGAGTTTTTAATCACATTTTAATGGCTTTAATAAGATGAACAGGTGTATAATTATCAAAGTCTCAACATTAGGACCATAAATTGCCGTGAATATTTCCTTAGCTTGAACGAAAAGCCGACCTAACTGGAGCAGTCATTTCGTACCGACGAACAAGTAAGTATGCCTAAAAGAACGTCCGGTCGAAAAAAAGGAATTCAGCGAGGAATTCCAAAGCAACGTATTGGTAGCAAGAAAGTAGCTGACGGGCAGGACGACAAGAATAATGACACGGAAGCCCATCAGTTTCTTTGTTTCAGTCGATCCAAGTTGTCTTCATTTGGCAAGAAAACTTTTAACTTCATGTTGGCTAGCTGTGAAAAGTTTCATTTAATTGGCTTCAAATGCACAGAGAATGGCGACTTTATCCCGTTAAGCCGAAGAGACCAGATTTGGCACTACGCGGCACCTGGCTTCTGTCTAGTGGTAAGCTTACACAAAACATGGGGGACGGTTCAAGTCTTCTTGTACGAAGAGCTCCGGATGGGATCATTCATGTGTCTCAGTTTGGCTTTGGTCTACGTTGTGGCCGTTTTACTGGCCGTTGCAGTCGTATTGAGGCCCAAGGAAACAATGGATTTGCACAACAGTTGGGCTTACTTGTCACACTCTCTGCAAAAGATTGATTCTGTCTCCACATTTCACCCATTTGACAACATTCCCACTTGCTTAAAAGTTACATTCAGCTTCCTCGTCTGTCAAGCAATTTCACTTACGGTAGCTCTTGGTAGTGCAATATTGGACGACGTACCGATTTTCTTATATCCGATGGCCGACCGATCCGGGTTGCTACCAGATAGCATTCTTCCAAACTGGGCGTGGAAACTCACTTTTGTCCCATTGGAATGGCTCGTGGCCCAACCGTTCATGCTGATCGCGCCTTTCAGTGCTTCTTTCCTCTTCATGGAACACGGTCTCCTCGATATATACTTGCGCCAACTCGGGTAAAATTAAATATTTTTACAAAAGCATTGAGCAAATCCTTTTTGAACTTTTTTGTCTTTTTAGAAATATAAAGGTTCGCTGTATGGGATCTCGACGTAGAGTGGAGCAGATGTACTTGCAACTGGAGCTGTTCAATCGAATTGGTCAAGTTTGGATCCGGGTTTTCTTTCCATCATGGCTCGTCGCTCTGCCAACTACAGTCGTCGTAACTGCCTTTGTTACCATCCGCTATACTACGCAACTGCCGTTGATCGTCTACATATTCTTTCCATACACTGGTGCAACCTTAATCCTGCTAATATTTTGGCAAAGCTATGACATGTTTCGTACAATTCGTGCATCAGAAAACATATTGGGCGGATTATGGCAACATGAGGCGTTGTACTTCCGAGGAATGTCTAGAGAGAAGAGAATTGAGAAGATGAAGAGATCCAAAGCTATGAGGCCGTTGGTATTTTCCATAGCAGACTCTGAGTTTTCCCTCAATCTACCCATCAACACTTGGGACGAAATACTCAACCAGACTCTCTTCCTCTTGTCTCTGTAGTGAATATAATTGAGCTTAAATTAACGCCAAAAAATGCTTGCTAGATCAGCAAAATTTTAATGAGTCAAGTGATAAAAGCATTTAAGGGGATAAGCGAAGAAAATAATTGCGATTGTTTCTAAAAATTAAAATAGCTAAGACTCATTACCACAATTATTATGACTACGAAGTAAGCTATTTTGATGTTAGTGGTAGAATGCCAGCTAGGCATATTTTAGTAATAACTAGCCATGTTGATGGTGTTTTCGCAAGGCAATGTCGAGAAAATTTCTTCTAATGGTGCCTGGTGGAATATGAGATAAAATTATATAGTCGACTCATATTGCATGCCAATTGCAAGAACTTGTGGTTAAATTAACCACAAAGTAGTATGGATAGGAATTTAAACGCCACTGAATTTTGTGAGTTACAGTTTTAAATATAACCTTATCGCACGCGCAAGCTAATAACCATATTAATGACCATAAGAATGCCCGTTAGAGTTTGTCAATTTATTAATTAATTATATTCTAGCATGTCTCCGACGTGATTACGACTGCGTTTTGTTCATCGTATGGTGTCGTCCATTAGTGATGGCTACTTCATGGAACTTCCGCAACAGCAAATATACGACTTATGCTTCACATCAAAACCTCCCGCTTTTCTGTTTTACAACAATATTCAGGCGCTACTGCGCAAATTAAAAGTCAGCTTTCAGTGCCTTAGTCCGGGAACTATTCAATTGATCGATCCAGGAAGCATTTTACTTTCAAATGAAACAACAACAATGCTTAATTTCTGCCAAGTCAAATCAATCAATGAAATCCCACCCTCGTTACTTCTTTCTACCCCAAAACAGAAGATGCGGCAGCTTTCGTCAGCTCAAAACGAAGTCCAATGCTTGCTGTTAGGACTTAAAAAAATCAAGGAGGACGATACAGCTGTACTACTAGTTTACGACGTTTGTAATAAACATCCGGCCGAAGTGAAGAAGGAAAATGCCTACGAACTTTGCTACTGGAGTGAAGAATGGTCTCGTCTTTCTGACACTGACCAAACAAAAGCTATCACTCTCATCTTGTTTGTCGCCATATGAAGCGGACATATCGTGGCGACTCAAACATGAAGCAGTTTGCACTCCACTACTTGCAATGCACATGCTACTTAAAATTTCAGCAAACTGCTTCTTTTGTAGTGCCATTAAACCCACTTGGCGCCATGTTATTGTTTGTGGTTTCTTCTACAACATTTGGAAACTGATTTAGCAAATTATTGTTAAATCAGGCAACACATGGAAACACTCGTTGATGTTTACCAGTCTGCCTATAAAATATCCCCACGTTGTCGAGCGTGGAAGCCACGGCTTGAGTCATCGCACGGGGCAGGCCGAGTGAAGGACGCAATAAGATGACGTCACCTCCCAGCCCATGTCCCGTCGGGCTCAAGCTTGAGTCATCGCACGGGGCAGGCCGACTTGAACGACGCAATAAAATGACGTCACCTCCCAGTAATTGCCATGTCCTGTCAACGGGGCGGGCAAACATGAACGACGCAATAGGATAACGTCACCTTCCAGCCCTTCCCATGTCCCGTCAACCTCAAGCTTGAGTCATCGCACGGGGCAGGCCAACGTGAACGACGCAATAAGATGACGTCACCTCCCAGCCCTCCCCATGTCCCGTCATACTCGAGCATGAGTCATCGCACGGGGCAGGCCGACGTGAACGACGCAATAAGATGACGTCACTTCCTAGTCATCTAAAGGGGTGATGAGGTTGCTATTTAGCGGATTGGGCGGGTTTGCCGTGATTATCCTCATCGTTTGCATGATGCTTCTTGGTGAGCTGCACAGTCGATCATCCACGTTCCTCAGGGTCAACTGAGTTGAGGAGCCATAGAATGCATGACAGGTTGTGGCTGCGCAAGCAGCTCCTTGCCACGCCAAAATTGAAGATAAAAGTTGGGCAAATGTACTTTATCGACAAGCCGATGGTGATGATTGTTTGTAAAATTCTATTTGACAGTTGCATTAATTTTCTACTGATGACGTCATGGTCCTAATGCAGCGACGATTATTGCATTTTTTTTCTGAATTTCCAGAATATGTAGGTACATATGTTTATGTATAAACTTGTGAAGTATGTACCAATATGCAAAATGAATTGTGGCTCAATCGCCTATATTTGATACAAAACGTCAAAAGCCGAGTCCTCAAAGCGGTAAAATGAACCTACAAAGATATGTATTTACATGCAAATCCGAGCTCATCCAATGCGTCACTGTATGTGATTCTAGAATGAAACTACGTACTCCAGTTGGAATCTTCGTCAATCGTTTTTCTGTCAATTAATTGCTGACACTGCAATAAATGTTAATATTATGGGCTTGATAGTAGGGCTTCATGTTCAGTACTGGAATGCATACTGTATATATGGAGCACTAAGAAAGAGATTATTTCTGATGAGCTGGGCCGAGAGGTGTCAGAAATAATGGAGGAATGGTTTACACTTGTGAGAGAGAAGACTCGGCTGGCTAGAAGGGAGAGGGAGCTGAGGGTAAAAAGTGAAAAGGTTCAACTTGAAGAGCGACAGAGTCAAATTCAGGAGAAACTGGAGCAAAGTTTTGGACTATAAGGTGGGCTACTTTTTCAACGGATTTATTAGAGACTTGAGAAAAAGAACATGTTATTAATTTTGTGTGACTTTTCTTTTGGGGGGATAGATATTCAAAAGACACCAGATCAAAGGGCCTATGAGAATGACTTGATGAGTGAGCTGAGAAGGTTGGGAAAGCAGACGGGGGACTTACTTAATAGATACCATGAGGACGTCAAGAAGTAAGCTTGAAAAATTGCATAAATTTTGTCGTTTTTTTCATGGAACATTCCACACTTAGAAAATGTACGTATTGTTTCTTGCAGATATGAAGATGAAGATTTGGATCTAGAGAATAAAATAGTCGCTTCATCTTTATCACCAAGAGAGTCAGATGTTAAATAATACTTAGAAAAACAAGAAGGATTTTGTACATCCTATTGATGCTTACTGAATTTATTTATTTTTAAACTGCACATATGGTCTACAATTGCTTAACTGTTAAAACCACGCCTATGACTTGCTGGAATTTTTAACGCAACTGGAAATGAATATTTTTATTAGGTGAGGTCAAGTTTCCACGCATCAGTAGGACGTGGGCTCACTCGTTTTTTACTTTTAAAAAAATTGCTTTAATTATTTTTAATGAAATTGCTTTAATTATTTTTAATGAAATTGCTTTAATTATTTTTGATGAAATTGCTCTAATTATTTTTAATGAAATTAATTTAATTATTTTTAATAAACTTATTTTTATTATTTTTAATCAACTTATTTAATTATTTCTAATGAAATAGTTTTTATTATTTTTAGTGAAATTATTTTTATTGTTTTCCATGAATTTTTTTATATTTTTTAATGAAATTATTTCATCATTGTAAATGAAATTGTTTTTATTATTTTTAGTGAGATTATTTTTGAATTTAATGATTTTTTGTATTATTTTTAATGAAATTGTTTTCATTATTTTAATGAAATTGTTTTCATTATTTTTATTATTTTCAGTATTTTTAATGAAATTATTTTATTATTTTTAGTGAAATTATTTTATTATTTTTAGTGAAATTATTTTATTATTTTTAGTGAAAT
>JAQIWI010003304.1:0-10403 GCA_034698825.1 Deuterosminthurus bicinctus
TTTTCCGTTAGAGAAGCCATCCGTGGGTCTTCATGGTTGAAAGCGGAAAATTGGGCTTCTTGACTTAGTACAGATTTCAATGTTAAAGACATAAAGAGCAAAACAAGCTGAATTTTGAGTAGATTCAGCATATCGGTGTGGCAGTAAGACTGATAAGACTACTGCTTGAGAATGTTTATGGGGATGGGTCTGATGAGTTCGCAATGGCAGTATGTTAGAAGAGCACTGTGTGATACTGGCGACTACTGAGACAAAGTTAATGAACTTGACGAAAAAAAGCGCCCTATATTAATGAGGACGCCCAAGGAGTGAGGCTGACTCTCCAACTAAATAGCCACCACTCACATTTCCATAAAGGATAACCCCTACAAAAAATACTACTGAAGAGGTAACGGGCTTTCAATGTCAGTCTTTCCTGTCTAAGTGAACAGCCTATACCTATACGAAGCCAGTCTGATGAGTACACCTCATGGTCAAAGCCTTGTTAGACGTACATGACAAGTGATGGGAAATTCCTGGGAATCTGCATTGAGAAGAAATTTCGGAAGCTTTCAAGCTTTTAATGGAAATTAAAGAATCTCAAGGGGATGATTGGGGACCTTAGATGTCCTAGAAAGTTGCATAAATGCGACATGCAAGCACTTTAAAAGGAAACATAAGAAATTTCAAATCACTGATTGATAATGATGGCATCTCAAGACGCGACCACTACATTTTAACAGAATGCCGTAAATTGGATATTAAAGCTGTATTGCATTGTTTTTTATTTGAGCTGTAGAGTACTACCTCACATTTCAGGGGCTCAAAATGAGGTGCTAGCAAAAAGCTCTTTTGTTAGCAAAACCTTAATAACGAAAAATGAATATTGATGAGGCGTGCTTGGACAAAGTCTTTCGGACTATTACTGGTGTTTCAAGTGACACTTGAAACCATATTCTTGTAATTTTACTCCCACAATGTGGTGCCAGCAGATGCCTTCCCACCGTACGGATCATAATCAGTAAGATAGTTTATGTGAAGGAGATTCGCCGTCATGGTACCAATGCCTTATGTATCAAGAGAGTAAATGTAGATGGAGATTGAAATTTATTTGGAGTTTCTTGGCTATATGTGTGAATGTGTAGTAGAACTTTATCCAGTCGATCATGGCCGTTGACTGAACAAAATTTGATTCCCAATGGCTCCAGAAAACTTGATGAGTGATCCTTACTTGAAACAATGAGCGCTCTAAACGACAGAACTTGCCACCATGTACAGTATCTACTCAAAAATATTAGCACCATGGTCAAAACCACGTTCTTTAATTTCTACTGGCTGCATATTTGGCGCTACAGAGCTGAAAATTTCAGGAAAGCTAAACTACGAACTCTGTGGTGCGCTTACAACCCCCAAATCACAAAAGTCCAGTTATTCTGTCCCACAAAGGGAGAATACTAAAATCGAGTCTTTCTTACCAGCAAGGTTTTTTCGGTGTCAGATCCCCTCGTTGTCTGCTAACCATAGCAGCTCTGTTTTTCTCTTGGAATTACAAGCTCGAAACTCTTCGAGAGTATATCCTCACAAAAGGCTTTAGTTATTATTTTACGCCTACTGATCCTACAAGGACTTTTTCAAGGATTTTTCTACAGTTGTTTATAATTTTAACCAACAAGACAGCTCGCTTTTTAGATTTCTACCGTCGGGACCGCCACAATTACATTTACTGCTATGACAACTTGCCCATATTCTTCACTCTACAACTGGAAATGGAAGAGGACTTGGAAATTTTCCACGAATTTACGGAGTTCTTAGTCAGAAGAAGTCTATTGGAATAATGTCATTCATTTGTTCTACGTTTGAGTGTTGCAGAACTAAAATTGAGCGCTCCATAACAGCATTTGCTAAGATCTTTCAAGCGTCTTGGGAATTCCCGGATGGTGAGAGTGACTCTGGAGATAGAAATCCGTTCACAAGGACAGCACGCGTTGGGACCACCAAAGCCATGAACAGTTTCATTTTTTGGTCGAAAAATCAGAGCTTACCCTACAGACGCAAACTCGTTTGTCCCCCGATATTTGCGGTACCTAAATACTACATTGCATTCCCGCAAGCACCAAAAGAAATAATTCAGGTCGGCGAAGCAGCTGTGGCAAAGTTCGCCACGACGGCGGGAGTTTTTACTCCAAAATTGACCTACCATGTGTACTTTACACCATTCCTGCCAACCGTCTGGTTAGGAATTCTTATTTCTGCAGGGATCACTTTGGTGGCTATCATTGGGGTTTTCCGAATGCAAACGCAACAAGTTGATGTTGGACTGGTTAGGTTGACTGCCGAGGTTGCAACTTGGATCCTGGCTGTAGGACTTGGTCAGTAAAAACATTCAGCCCTTACGCTGATCTCCGAGCGCTTGTCGCGAGCAGTCATTTGGGTGGTTTTGCCGGTAATTGTTGCATGGTTTGGACTGTCAACTTCTGCTCAATGTGTATTCCGCTGTTTTCAACGCAGATGCAACAAGAAGTTTCTACTACAGTACAAATTATAGTCAATTACTTCAGCTACCGTTCAATACATTGACCTATATGAGAGAACACCATGAGTATTGTGCGGTTAACTACTACTACTATCCGAACCCACTGTGTTCTCAAAAAAGTGTAAATTCCGGTTGCAAAATGTTTTCAAACTTTCGTATTACTCTGAGACAGAAAACTGACGCTTTGAAAATGATAACAAAGTACCCTTCACTAAAAAACATAATTCAGCATCAGCAGCACCGTCTGAAAGACGAAATCACCAAACTAAAAAGATATGAATCGACGCTTTCATTCGCATGCGCGAGCACTGAATGCCTAAGCCAGCTCATTCTTCAGTCAAAGAATCCGGTTGCATTTTTAATAAGCGACCATGACTTTCAAAAGTACTGGCAATTCTTTGTTCGAACCATGCAGACCAATCCGAGTACTATAAAGGTAGCAAACAACTTTGACAGCGACGATTCCTTACTTACACGTTCAATTGTGTTCTACGCTACAGGTGGATTGCATCCCGCCCTAAAGGGTTCGGTTGTCGCACGCATGGAAATTTTGTTGAGCTCAGGAATTTATGGCTTGTGGGAGAGATGGGATCGTATCAAATTCACTGATGGTGGACTCCAGCATGCCGAAAAGCAACTCCCCAAACCAACCAAGGTCGACCCTCTGTCCTTTGATAACTCTGGAACAACGTGGATTTTTCAGGCCCTGGCAATTTCTTGGTTGGCGGCGATATTCATGTTACTGGTCGAAAAAATTAGATAGTTTATACATCAGATTCGCGTTGGCGTGATTACAGTTTAGCATCATGATTCACGATGGTTCTACGTCGACTCAATGTAGAAGCAAAGACGCTTTGCTCGTAACTTCAGGCACTCTTTTAAAACTCTGTAGTTCACTAAGTGTTTTAAAATTATAGCATTATTTGCTGTTAGTATGGGTTGAGTTACTATATCAACTATCTCGATGTTAATTATATACAGCCTGTGCCAGAAAGAGGTATACCCCATTTAAATCGGTCGACAATTGGCTGAGAAATTAGAATTCGCAAAAAAAGTTGTGTTTTAACATGGGGTCTTATGGGGCTTTTTGTAGACTTTGAACGCCCATATCTCCGTAAAATATGATCGCAGAGACATGTGAAGCACATTGTTCGAAAGCTGAGAGCTCAGAGAATGTGTGTATGCGTTTCATAGATGACCCTAAGAGGGAACCTCAAATTTTACAAAAACCAACCAGGATTATTAATGGACCAGGATTATTAATGGACCAGGATTATTAATGGACACTCAATGGTGGTGAAACCATTGGTCTGGCCCAAAAGTTTTTTGAAAATTTGAGGCTCGGTCTTCAAAACAAAACTGTGCTGAACGATAGGCTGCTCCACAACTTGAGGTTGCTGCTCCGAAATCTTAGGCTGCTGCTGCATGTACTCTGGCTGCTGTATACCCTAAAAATGATGTACGAGCGGAGGGTATTGCAAAAAAGCAGAAACTCAACTTCTCCATCATCTTCATAATTTGCAGCCGTCCTTGCCTGCTTAGCTGGTCGGCGAGATGTACTCTGGGCAGGTCTCCGCGGGCTCTACTGCTGCTTCTCCGAAGTTTTAAAGGTGAAGGCTCTGCCGTGATGAATGTGTGGAAGTATCTCCCGAGTTCCACATCTCAGCCAAACCATCTCGAGGACACGGTCTCGCCTATCCTTCTTGATGGTGACGACCTCGGTAGTGAATTCATTTTTTATTAGCAAAAGGCTGAATCCAGTCTCGTGCAGTTTTCATGTACTCATCTCACCCCCGAGCACAACAAAATACGCCACGCTTCCTCTGCAAAATCCAAGAATAAACACTCGAAAAGAAAATCCATGATTGTAAAGGTCCAAGTAGTAAGTCAACTTATGATATGAATTGAAAGTTAAATTACTTTTAAATTTTCTAGGTAGTATTCAGTTGACTACAGAAATATTAAAGTTTTCGAAATAAACTTATACAGTTAAAGTTTGAGTGAGCCGGAAGTCTTTAAGGCACCTGCTAAACAAAGAACTGCATGGACTCAAAATTTTAGCTCCAGTAGTGCAAGCGAGAAATATGTTAAAATATTATACACGGCAGAATATTATTCATGCTTTGAACAGGGACTTGTACAGTTAACTTATAGAAAGTCTTACCTAACCTTGAAAATATTATAAGAGTCTGACTCAACCAAATTATAAGTATTTAGCCGACAAGACCCTTTAACATATTATACGGGTTCAGCTGACTCAACCCTTTTAGATATTAGAAAGGACTGGCTGGATTTTCCGCTTTAATGAAAACGCGTGACAACTCGTATCTTTCCAATGCTCTAAGAAATCAAACTAGAGCATGGTGGAAATTAAAAAAAAAGATTCATACAGATTCAATTTCTAAACTGTGCTCTCACACCATTACAACGATGATGCATACATAATGGCCAAGTACTAAAGGGATAATGCCACAACTCATGGAATCAATAACTTTTATACACTGAAAACAGCAACCATTCCTTCTCTACCCAATCCGAATTTGCCAGAAGGATTTCAAGATGAAGTGAAAGGAGAGAGCCAACTAAATTTAGAAGAAAGGCGGGACCGTCTGAGGGCTTTAAGACTTTCCCGCATGATTGTAGACTTGGACACTGATATTCCTGAGCCACAGCCTAAAGCCACGAAGCGTGAAGATGAGCTTTGCTTTATTGTTATTTTTTTATTATTAATATGTTACATTTCTGATATGATTGCGTTTGTTTATAGCCTCTTGCAGCAAAGATGAAAGTGATGTAAACAAGGAACTTTCATCATGATGGCAGAAGAGTGCTATTTACACCAGCAGCAGTTCATCAGGGGAGGAGGAAGAAAGCAGGAGACATACTGGACTTTTCCAAAAATTAGACTGACGAAGCCTCGAAGGAGGAGGAACAAAGAAGAAATGTTCGTGGATGACGAGGCGTGATGTAAACATCCGTCAGATTAATTTGCTTTCTCCTGTGGATCCTAGTGTTTGTCTCGTAAGTTTTCAGGAGTGAATGCGTACTTCAAAATGATAGTTTGTGCTGCATTTGGTATGGCGTTTTGAAGTAAATATGATAATATGATGAAGTCAATGGCAATCAATATGATTATTAGTGATGTATGTAAGTCGATGTCTATTGTTATTAGTAGTGGATAGATCAATGCATGGAGCACGATAAAACTTGAATCAAATATGATTTATCATGATGTAATTGAAATCTGACAAAGGTTATGAACAGATGGGCTGATTAATATTTATGTGTGTATTTTTCATTACAGTATGAGATTCACTGATGGACAACGTATATGTAATTGTATGACGTATATGAGAAGGTGTAATGATTGATTGTGGAAGATCCATGCGCCGCCAGATAACGTATTTGGATGTTGAGCAAGGTTCTAGTCAAGAACGAAAGGACGAAATGAAAGTAATGGTGATCGTGTAGTTTATTATGGAAATCATCGCTTGTTAAATTGAAATGATATGTTTTATGCCGCACGAACTGAAATTTTGACAATTCAGAATTGAAAACTGAATGTCTGCGTACTGGTGCAATGAACGGAACTCGATTCGCCATGTTGCTTAGTTTTAGGTTTTGTAGTTGTAATAGTGGTGTGGTAGTTGTAATAATAGTTATAGTTATATTGCTGTCGTTGTCTTGATCTTACTAGTCAGAATGATGTGTTGTTGGGAGTTAGGTAAATTAAGTGAAGTTTTTGTTAATTTAGTTTGGGTATGCGGAATGTGAAATCCTATAATTTGATGTGTTTAAGGTGAGATATTTTTTTTATTTAAAAAATCTGTAATAAGGTATTTAGTATGAAATTTTGGATTCAAAGCATGCATGTGTACATGTTTATGTATCTATTTATTTACATAACCTAATAAAGTATTAGCAGTATAGTCACATGATTACTACCAGGTATTGTTTGTGTACTTGCGATTTGTTGTCGTACGGTGATTATGTTATACGCGTTATATTACTCGGTGTAATAGTGTGTAATCGTTATGAATTGTCTGTAATAGTTTTCGCATGAGAAAGTGTTGACGATTTTCCGGGTGAGCATTGATGAGTGTGTGTAGTAATTCCTATTAAGTTATCAAGTTGGGAGAATTTATTATTGTTTAAAAAGTTGTTGGGTGATATTTGAGTTAAAAGTTTAAAATTATTTCGTTTCCAGCGTCAGTCTTTAGGACAGGAAAAAGTCAACGGGACTCTGAAGAGATCATTTCTGATAAAGGAGGCTGCTGGAAGGATTTCGACTTAAATGCTACCGCTTCAAAAATTAGTGGTGAAGGGAAATTTTGGAGCAATACGGAGTTTCCAGAAGAGAAAGAGGGGCTTGGGAAGGACTGAGTACTCACCTGTCAATCAAGTCGACCGTGGTACCCACAAGTGTTCTATAAGCGGCTCACCTACTACTCCAATGGCGAGCTACAGCACAAGCAATCGGGAAAATTCTCCATTCAATAACATCAATGACAGACGGGATTCTCGCAGTATAACGGACTATTGGCATGCCATAAAACAGGTCATGTAAAATTTAATGTTGTTTCGGTATTTTCCTGTCCTTTTGTTACACTTTTGGAAACCTACAAATGCATGCATAATAATAGGTAAATGCATCCTGTTCAAGTCCAAATTGTGACTCTTGTTTTACTTCCTTCTACAAGAGTTCTCTATATATACACGAGTTTAATCTGCTAATCTTAAGTTTTAATTTTCACGGAAATACCTCACAACATTGAACAGTAATCGTATGGTACTTGAATTAGCACAATTAGCTTTATTGTTTTTTGGAACCAGACGATTCCCGACTGCACTTCAGCAATTGACATGTTCACAATTTATCCTCAAAGCGACGATTCAGGTTAACAGTGTGAATGTAAGTGTTGTCTTTGAAAGTCACAGACAGAACAAGTTAACTTCTTAAATTGATTCATCCGAGCAAAGCAAAGCCAGGATGCAAATCTTTTGGATGCCTTGATTGTCCCAAGGCTGGCAATCGGAAAGATATGAATTCCAATACGAATTCCAATTCTTCAAGTTTGCCTTTATTGAGTTCCAATTCTAATTCTAATGCATTGAAAAGACCACTTTCCGATTCCAATTCCGATACCTCCAAATCATACCGATTCCAATACCAATGTCAATACGAATTCCAATACCGATTCTAATTCCGATTACTACTGAATACTTGCCTATCTGACGATGGAAACGCCACCAAAAATGTTTTAAAGCCCTGTGCAATGCTTGGTAGCGAAGAAAATGCAACTCTATTGTCGGCATTAAGTTGTTGGTGGGTGGGATTGCTATTGAGTTGCCAGCAAAACGTTTGAAACAAGTACTTGGCACCAAATCGGAATTAATCATACTCCAAAATGAATTCCAATTCCGATTTTTTTGGCCCATTTAGATTCCAATTCCGATTCCAATTCTTAAAATCTCTCTTCATGAATTCCAATTCCAATTAATCTGATTGCCCAATTCCTTTCTGATTCTAATTCCAATTCGCATTCCAATTGCCAGCCTTGGATTGTCCGTATCTTTGTCCTAACGACTTTGTCCACCTCTATCAGGTTTAACCCTCACGAAGACACAAGGAGTTTGACAACAACGACAACTGAACTCCTGTTGTAATTTCACAACTGCATCGTTTACATATTTGATTGGGCCTACAAAAGCGACTACGACTCTCTTACATCATCAAAGTACATCCGATTCAATTCAGATTATTTCAATTTTGTCGTCTTAGTAGAAACAAATTGACAAATGTCTTATAAACTTGTACACGCCTGACACATATTCAACAATCGACAATGTGGGCTTGTTCTGGAAGCTCGCTACGGTTTCATTACCCGCGGTACGTTGATAGCAGACGCTGTCATACGTTGATAGCAAGAGTACCAAACTAATTCTCTCAACCAACAACACGAGCTCGGGAATATTGATGTCGTACATTGGTGCAACTCATGCTGTTAATGCTTATAAAATGTTTAGCATGACACACGGTAGGAATATCCGTGTTTTACGAGGTGGACATTTGCCGTTTTTCAATGATCGGATACCCATCTTGGTGCAAAGTAATTTCCTTGGGCCAATTCTGAAGAGATTTATGGGGAACCTTTGTGAATGTCGTATATGGAAGTACTGGGTAGACGGTGCTGCTGCTGAGAATGCAGACAAAGCCATGAAGAATTTTGCGAATAAAATGAAAAAAAACTTGAATGAATTAGTAAGGAAATCGAAACTTGCCCTTATCTGGGGGAACTTTAAACCTGAGGGTATAGTAACTGAAGATACGTGGGATGGAATGACGCTGAAAAACTTGACTGCAGCTTTTCAATGTTTTGCTGCTTCCATGCTTCTGGCTCTATGCGCCTTTATTAGAGAACGACGTTTCGTCCAGCTTCTTGGTCGCAATCTGTTCCAAATGGTTAAGAATGTCCCGATTGCCCTTAATTATTCTAGATACATCTGTAATATTGCTGCGTATAATAGTCAACCGTGCAAAAGTCGCTGTCCAGTCAGAGTCGACATAAAAACAAACATAATTTGGGATAAAATGTTTTACGTCAGAGTGAGTCTTAAACTTATGGAATGTCATAAATTTCTGTCAGCTAAAGTATCCAAGATGAAATCTTGATGTTTTACTAAAAAACCGTCACATTGTCTTGCTTAAAAACGATGAAAAAGGTTTTGAATGCATTCGAATCAGAATTGGAAACTATTAAAATAGAACTTGAAAAATTTGAAATCAATACTTTTTTACCAGAGAGTAAACGTATCCTTTACTGTAGTTATAATTTCGGTAACGTTTGATTATCCGTTAGCAGAATGACACCCAAGTATATAAACATTTACTAAAGCCCTCATCCACGAGGTCTGTGCTCCTGCTCTGCTAATACTAGGACTACTAACAGGTGATCTACGAAGCTCGGACTGGTACCAATTACACGGGAGGGTAAAACAATATTTCGGTGCGCACTTGGAAAAACGCTGCTGTTTAACTACGCGATTATCTTCCTCCTTACCGTTGCGAAGATTTACAAGCTTTGGGAAGCGATCGAATCTGTCAGCAGTCGTGATGTCCTCAAAGATGAAACGTTCTTGTGCATCTCGCTTACTTTGGTCGACCCTGTCCCATGGTCCACGTCGTTGATCATCTTGTATCATATGAGCCACTGGCTGTGATTAACTTCTCGAGCAATTTTCTGAAATTTGCAGAATGCTCTTGTAGCTTCGTCGGTCGATTGTGAACAGTGCTGCGTTCCACCCACTCAAAATGTAGCACAAGGAAAACTGGAGGTGTTGCCTTATCATCGCCTCGTTTTCTGGTATTTTTGTACCTTCTATATTCTACACTTATTTAACACAATCGTCCATGTCTTTCTATACGTCTTTCTATATTATTTGTCTTGATTATCATTCTATACGACCACGATATGTCCCGTTCAGCGTGGTGTTAATTTACCATTTGATATAAAACCATATTGGTCTCCAGCTACTGATCATCCTTGTATCATTTACGGGTCAGTAAAGCCGTCCATTCATACTCTTCAAACAGGTTCTCGACTGTAAACTGTGAAGAAATTGATACAGGAGCTGTCCAACGTCTTCGTGCGGAGTTGGCATGAGCTTTAAGAGTACAATGCCAGCTCCTTTAACTTCATTTCCACGAAAGGCACTCACAGTTTCCTTGCGACATGCCTTGCCTTCCAGACGATGATCGTCTCGCACACGTTTTGGCCATGAAGAGAAACCTAGTACATTACTTTCACATTCAAAAATGTCATGCGTTTTGTATTAAATTTTAGCATGACACTGACAGGATCATTCAATTAAAATAATTTGCACCTACCGG
>JAQIWI010003305.1:0-10403 GCA_034698825.1 Deuterosminthurus bicinctus
AAACTGTTTTACCAGTTTACCAGTAGCTCATGTCAGTACTGGAGGGGATTTGACTTGAAAAACCAGTCAGCTCTCGGTATAAATATTTAGAGGAAAGAGCAACAACTGCTATGCAGCTCCATTCACCTCTCACGCTCGGCATACGCACTAATGCTGTACATGTGTCAAGCACGGATTATATTCACATTCCCTCGTGAAATCCATAGAGATTCTAGTGAGAAACAATACTCGTGCATCAGACCGGACATGCAGGCTGGACGTGCGGTGATGAGGAAAGCATGTAGCCATAAACTGCTATTCCATCTGAGCGGTTTTGAGTGTTCAGAAGAAAGAAAGAAAGTGGAGTGATGTTCAGGGAGCATACTGATCAGTTGAAAGCAAATCATTCCACATATTCTCCAATGTGAAGTTTCTGGCTTGTTCAGTTAAGTCTTGGTCTATAGCGAGGAGGAAACTGGAGTGTGCACACATGTTTACACAGTGGAGCTGTATGAGGGAACAAGAAAACGACTATAGACAAGTAATGCAAACAGTCCGCCTCCTGTCTTTCCATCCAGCGAGTGTGGAAGTGGGCTTGAGTTGTTGTTAGGAAAGTTAGCATGACGCAGTTCTCTCTCCCTCCTTCTCACTGTATTCCGCCCGTGTGTGTGTACATGCTTATGCGACTGTCATGCTTGGTTATTTCGCTTGCTCGTAAATGTAATTTCCTCATGTCTGTACAACTGCTAGTACTGTAACCGTGTGTGTGTGTGTGAGAGAGAGAGAGTGTGTGTGTGTGTTGTTAGCCAAAGAGACGCAAGTTTTGTCCCCATTTTTGTTTTCCTCTGCCGAACAAGATGGCTAAGGCCATTTGGGACTAACACTCTCTTCCGCCATACTTTGCATTCGTGGAAAATGTTTCTTGTATGATTACCTTTATTGAAGGAGGATAAATGTGACTGTTATTCTCGAGATTTTGGCCCTTGATGCATTGGCACAGTCCTCCTTCCCCATCCGACAGTATTTATGGCCTGCAATACGGAAGCCAATGTGAAAGTTGAACTTATGTTCAGCTTCGTCCAAACTTCCCAATTTACAGCTCCATTTTCATAGATTGAAATCCTCACTCACTCCTCCCGATAGCTTGCATGACACTTTAATTGCTTGTATTCTTTGGCTCACGCCCATCCCCATCACTGATCATAAGTGGACTTTCTACGTACAACTTCCAACTTCTAAACTTGTTTTCGGAGCCAAATGTAGACGTAGTTTTTTCCGGTCAGGAGTCAGACAGACTCAAGGTCGTTAATAAAGTAGTAGAATTGTGTGTGTGTGTGTGTGTGTGTGTGTGTGTGTGTGTGTGTTATGTAAAAGACGTTGTTGTTGTACGCATGACCATGACATCTTGCTCTCTCCTTTATTTATTCAAGTATGGAGTGAATAGGGAATGAGAGGTAAAGGATGAGCGAAAGAGCTCCCAAAGGGCTGATCGGCTGATTGCATAAGCCACCAATGCTCCCTGTTCCAATACAACAGTTTCTTCATCCATTCTTATACCTCCAACTGAATAAATTCCTTGCAAGCACTTTACCATATAAATGATGAGTTTTGATTTCAGCTTAATCCTGCATGTGTTTCCTCACACGTAGTAGACGAGCAGTGGTGGGAGAGTACTAGTGGGATTAAGAAAGAAATATGTTCGTGGAGTGCACGGAGAGAGAGAGAAAGAGAAGCTGAGACTGCCCAATAACGTCAATTCACTCCAGCGTGCATAACTATACGCTTGAATAATGGGGAACGATTGGGAAAACAGGAGATAGTACAAAGCGAAGATGGTATGCATTACAAAGTGAATATGGGCTTTCTCTTTGCGCAAGAATAGCACATGGATTTCTCATCATGAAGCTATAGCTATCCCTCCTCCTCCAACTTCTCCACCTCCTCCGACTTCATTAAGACGGCTTATTGGTATGCAAACCGGCAGGGAAATAATGCTTCCTTTTATGGCCATTTATAATCCTACATGGCTAAAATTTATGCTCAGTCCAACTGAATGTGGCCACACACATTCTCCCAGTTAAATCGTTCGAGGAACGTGTAGCGTTAAGCTAGTGTAATCATCCACTCCACTATTTACACACTGAAGTTCTTCTCGTATCACTTGATCATTACCAACTGCGAGTACAGCAAAATCCTCTTTGACGTGAGGCATGGAATTTAAATGCACAGGCACAATTCCCAGCCAAAGTGCACTGTCTTCAAAAGCCTCCAGGTAATCCTTGAAAGGAAGGACATTAATTCAAGCAAGGAGCTGTCTAAATGGAACGGGCGAAATGATTGAGTGATATGAGCGATAAAAAGTCCATAAATCCCCTCCCTCTGTATTTTCCCTCGTATTTGTGACTGATTACAATTCCTATCAGCTTCCATACTCACAGCTGGAGTTATGGTAGTTGAAGGTACGAAGACTTAAAAGGCTCACAAAGACTTGTATTGGTTGACCACAACCCCAGTCCACGTTTCCCGCTAGGGAATGCTCATCATGAAGGAAAATTAATGGACTGCACGAGTCTACTTGTTTCCATTTTCTCACCAGTTATCTGCCAGAGTCTTCACTATTCGCTCCCTCTCAAACGTTAAACTGCTATCCGCGGATGTTCATAATTTAGAAAATTGGATTTATGGTGAGGAATTCCAGGATAACACATTTTCATAATGAAAATGATAACCGCCTCTTTAGTGGGCCCATGACTGTTCCCGCTCCTGTGTATGGAGAAGATGAGGAAAGGTATGGTTGGGATCAGCCGGCATGAAATGGCATTCTGTCACTTAACTTGTACAAACCTCGTTGCACTATCCGTATGAGTTCAATTTGGTCAGGCTTGACTGGCCTCATTCACGGTCTACAACGACGTATAGCTGAGGAGCTACAAACAACCCGGATTAACCCGACCGTTATTGCCACACGAAGTAACTACTACTATGTGTGCAAATCTGACAAAGCTTTTCATATTTATCAAGTCTTACGAGCCTCAGGCCGATTTACATAAGGAAGAGAAAATTCGGTAAATCAATTCGTTCTGCTCTTCTGAGCATCTAATGTTGTGCAGCAGACAATGCCGTCACTTTACTTAAATCCAATCCGCTTGCAATAACATTATTGACTCTGGAATCACTCAAGCGTATAGTAGTGCACACTTTGACTAAACTTAGCCCCTTTCGTATTTACTTCTCCACAAGTTTAGTAAGATTGGAAACTTGGCCATCAGGAGGGGGGATGAATGTATGCAAATCCGTTTGCCCCGTCTATCTCTTTAGTTCTTGACAGGAATAATAGAAACAAATTAGAAGCAAATCCTGTCGTGATGCTAGTTATTTCCTACGCAAAACTTGAGCATTAGATGAGAGTGTGAGACAGGGAAAGAGAGAGAGAGCAGATTTTCACCACGCTCCCTTTCAAGTCTTCCTTGCTAATCCGACGCAGGAGTGTGTAAACTGTCTTTCGTTAGCTCCGTGTAATTTGAATCCCATTTAAGCTTGTGATATAGAGATGACTACGCACTTAAGTTTCCCTTCTTGGCTTCCCCCCGCTATGTATGTCTCCCTTCTCTCACATACCTCGAACATGTCACGACTTTGTAGTAATTTGAAAACTTTCATCTTAATCCCTTCAAAGTCGAGAAGATATAAATGACCTTAGATTCACCTTTGAAATTCTCCCAGCGCATTCGTCAGGTTCATTACATGCTAGTTCCATGCAGTTATCTGAGTTATCTACGAATTTCTTCTGACATAATGTGTACAGTTCTCGGTGGCGGCAAGAGAACGGTCACTTGCCCCTTCTGGAGACTATGCAGCTGAATTGCCCAATGGCATCGCCTTGGAAAGAACTTATTGTGAAATCTTAATGGGAAATAATCAACTTTTAAGCAGCTTTTCCCAACAACTGAGCTAATCCTTGAATTACAGCCGTGGCACTTTCAATAGAAGAAAGTAATAAAATGCTTAAAATTATACGTAAAGATGTTAAGTGCAGTGAAAGTGGGAGGAGATATTAGGACAAACGGTGATTTAAGGGGAAACACCCAAAGGCTGGCCCAGGGAACGAAAATGAAAAAGAAGCGAAAGAAGACTGAGAATAAAAGGAAATTATTGCAGACGGCAGGCTGAATAAAATGTTGCCAACAACAAGGAAAAGTCAGTATATTTATAGAAAGCTGAATAGAACATTTATCTTTTTCTTTTTTAGCTTCCGCTTTCTCCGTCTGGCGACGGCAGCAAAGTTTATATGTCGTCTTCCATTTATTCACTTTCCACCAAAAATTGCCCGGTAAAGTGACATCACTGTCAACCCGAATCTTGTCGTCTACGAGCTTAAACAACTTTGTAATGAGCTCTTCTCTTGACGACACAAAAATCTTGTCCGCTTGAAAAGGGCGAGGACGATGGCAACGACTTCACATGCACGTAAACTACGACTACATGCAATATTCATCTACATAATCTTGCCATCTGTACGAGTAGTGTTGTGTCGCCGAGCCCTGTCTCACTAATGTGTCCCGCCCACAGATTTCCACGCATCTAATAACTTACACTTGAAACGTGAAATGACACCCAGAATACTTCCCTCCACGCTCCTGTCGCAGAAAGTATGCATTAACTCGTACCGTGTGTGTATCTGTGCCAGTGTGTTGGGACACAGTTCCCGAGGACAGGCATGCAAGAAGCTGCTGAATGAAAGAGCCAACGAGAGGCAGAGAAAGCGTGAGATAGGAAGGCGTAGAAGCGTGTAAAATACTTTATTATGCATGACGACGCACAAATTTACATCCAGCCGCGACATAGACACAACCACTGCCAAATTTCTTCCTTTTGCATACACGATGCCACAAGATTGCAACGCTTGTTATGTGTCCATCCATGCGAAAGGATGGATAGTGAATAGGGCTGGCTGGCGTAATTTTAATTTCAACATGATCAAGTAGAATTTATATCCCTCCTTCCCATTCTGGCTGGTTAGTGGGAATTATTGAGCAACGCTACGCTTGCTGTAGAGTGTCCCGTGTTATGTGATCATTTGTATGTACGTATGTGTGTTTAAAAGTCTAGTGAAATTCTATGCTCATTTGTGCGTAGTTCTGACGCGGGTAAGCAGCTGTGAAAGGAGCGTGTGATATATCACCAAGTTACTTGCTGCCGCCACTTCACTAACTCAAGGCTTTCTTCTGTGGCTAATCAAAGCCAACAGCACATTCCACTTCCGTCCGATCTCCTAACGTCTCCAGCCAACAGAAAGACAAATGAACTATGTGAGAAGATATTTGGTCAAGGGATATCCTCCATCTAATACGGCTTATACAGCGGTTGACCCCGAGGAATTGGAGCGTCAATGGCTGAAATGAAAGTCATTGAGGGAGAAAAGTTTGAAATTATACCCTGAATGGCAATAAACATTTATACACGCACAGACATATACGCACACACAATTTACACACACCGCGACTTTCTCCATGCTAATAACATAACTTCACAAGTGCAAAACCTACCAGCCTGCATACCTCTGTGAGATGGATCATAATGGGATTTCAATTTCCTGTCAGCCATTTTCAGCATTAGAATGAAACCCATGAGTAAGTCCATAAGGATAAAGTAAGTCTGGGATGACAGGGTAGAGACTATAGAATTCCAAGCGGAGTTGATAATATGCAAAGTCCACTTGACACCACCGAGTCATTCTATGGCTGACAGAGCAAGCATGTCAGCAGAGTGAGTGAGACGGTTAAAAGTAGAAATTATGAGCTTCCATTGAGGATATAAATTCAAATTGATGAGCAGGATTGTACAGTGCTGAGAGGACTAATCCCTGTGGAAAGACAGTCGAGTGGGGCTGCATGAAGATTGAGCATCCCTCAACGACTCATCCATTTGTGTAAAAGTAATCAGAAGGAACATGGCAACTCGCGTGAGTCGAGAAAGCCTCTACCGTTCGCACATCTGTCTACCTCTCAATTTCTACCTCTAAACATGGCTTTCAGGCATCCTGTTCACCCATGCAATGCTAATTTTAAGTAAAGAGAATAAATTGCAAACAAGTAATGAATGTATGCCTCAATGTTAAAGTAAATTTGAAAAAATTCACCATCCTTCCACATTCCTCCGCACAGGTTACATTAATACATTTAATATGATCGAAGCTGCTGTGAGAGGCTGCGGCTTTGTATGTGAGTCTTTGCCAGACCAGCGCACTTTTAGAGATGCGGGCGGGTGATACGATACAGAGTTATTTTCTACCTCGTCCCAGTCCCAGTTAGTGCGCACCTTTGCACCTGCATATTAGATTTCCAAATTTCCATAAGAAGACAGCCAGGTCATAATTTCACTCCGGCTCCAGGTGGAGTGAATAATAAGAATATGTGTGAGCTTATTTAAATGTACATGTGAAATATCTATATATTTATTATTCAAAGGAAATGTTATTCAGTCCGCAGGTTAAATTCCATGCAAGAGATGACACGATGTGAGAGGGAACTGTGCCACCTTGCATAACTTTCTTTCAACACGCGCCTCACATCGTTTCCCTTGGCTACGGTGATGATTAGTCCAGGCACGTCGTGGGTATATATTTCGTCCTCGTGTGAAAGCCTTCATATGAGTTGCACACATTCAAAGTGACAGCCAGGATAGTCTTGTCAAGAGCGGAAGCGATTAGGATGACATACATCAACAATATTCTTTATCACTCACAGTTGCATTTTACTAACCAACTTGAGTTACGAGTTGCAGAATTTTAGGTAAACATGTATTCAAGCGTCCGATAAATTAGTTCTCTCATTTCCGTCTGAAGCCATTACAACGTTAACTTATGAATCACCCACCAAATACACATAAATATCCACCATTGGTTGCATTCCACTGAAGTCTTCATCATTTTGGATGCCATTAGAAAAGGGGCGGCAGGGAGCAGAGGGTAAATGCCACAAGTACGTACGGCAATAATAAATGAGAGAACACTTAGAACGTCAAGGGACCCCGTCCGCCTCTCAACATCAATACAAGGGGCACACTTAAATCACTTGAGGCCCCTGCATTCCTCGTTTATAATGAGAACTACTCCACATGTGCCCTCGCACATGTGAACTCCCATCTCACCAAGCTCCAACTATCTCCCTTGTATTTTCCAGCCCTTTGTGTTCTGCTGAACAAAAGTTACAGAATATTTGCCTTTAAATAGTAGTTCCCCGGTCCCACCTATATTTCCTTGTGCCTTTTTCATTTCACTTCATGGTGTCCTCACTGACGTCACATGTACAGTGGGAAAGCAAGTATGGAGATGCACTCAGAAAGTGGAGTAAGCACCAGTAGTTGCTGTATAAATAACAAGCATCTCGCTCACTTCCCAAGTTGGCACGAGGATACAAGGCTAGCACCAGCTGGACCGCTCGCGCTGTCTGCTTCTCAGCCAAGCCAAGCGTAAGGACATGAGAGAAAAGTTTGCAAATAAAAAGCACTTTCTCCAATTTGCTTGCAACACAAGCCCAAGCCAGCTGTCCATAAGTAGCCACCATATCTTTGCTCGATCGTGCATTATTCTTCAATACAGCTCGAAGTATCATCATGATGATTGCATCTTATATTTTCCATCTTTTTTATGAAACAAGCCCTCTCATAAATCCACATTTGACCTCATTTTAAAAAAGACAAAAAACTAATGATACTCAGTCTATGACGCATGTACTGTACCGCTACTTTTGTGGGACAGTGAAAGCTGGAGAAGATAAAGGAGAAAGTATTCAGAAATAATGGATGATGACATGCAATCAAGTGAAACTCTACCTCGCCCTTCCATCTGCCTCTTTCTATTCTCCTTCCGTCCAGTAAATAATAACTTCTCAAGCAAAAATATCCGCTTTCACATATGAAAATATTACAGAAACTTATGGGCGGAACTGAGCTACTCAAGTACAAGCCCTCAGGTGGGGATTTCACTAGGAATTATTACGACGAGTGAAAGTAAAAACTTTAATTTCCGCTCTCCCTCTCCATTCCTCGTATGCCTTTTCTCAAACTGACGAAAGGCCCATTTTAATTTCCGACAGACAAGTTTCAGTATCTTGCCCTCCGGTAGGACTTAAAGTAGTGAGTGACCCAATGAATCCATCGCATGCAAACTTTCAGGCCCTTAAGAGTGCACTGAGGGAAACATTTTGGAATTAAGGAACAGGCAGAAGTAATACAAGTGTCCCTTTAGAATCCTTTGACAATAGAAATACGCTATGAGCAACGGGGCTTTTGAAATCACAAAACAGAATCTCCTATCTCAACAAGGGTCTTCCACCTCTCTGTTGCCTTTTGGTAGTATGAAAAGAAAACCTTTCTGCTCTTCCTTTTCATTGCAAAGGGTTGTCGGGACTTGAGAAAGTACAGCTTCTACAGTTGTGATGAGATGGAAAATAGTGGATATTTGCACAGCTGAAAGATGAATGAGAATACAAGAAACGAGTAGCCCGAAAGAGGACTAGGAGCATGATTAATTATAAGAACATAGTATCCTTTCTTAACCTTCACAATGCGCATATCTTTTTAAATCAGAGCCGAAAAGGGACCACGCACACATACTCGTTCTACCTTCCTACCCGCATTTCTCACTCCTTTTCATCCTCCACTCCGAAAACTCAAGATACGAGGGTCCCACAGTGCTCTCTATGTACCCGGCCATGCATAAGGACCAGTATGCACTATCTACTCGCTTCATTCTCAACCCTGCCTCTCTCTCTTTCTCTTCATGAGACTTTCCCCAGAATCTTGCCCATACTAGAATATTTATCTATCGAGACAAGTTGCTGATTTCAACATTTATTCATTCAATTTTTTTTCACACGTGTCCAAAAAACTGTGCAAATATTAGCAGTTCATTTTTTTAAGTATACAACTAGAAAGGTAGAATTAATTCATCTAATTTGGGCAAAGCCCTCCTCAAAAGTGAAGACAGTCATGTAATACAATGATTTTTTCAATCATTATTTTCCCATCAAACTCAAGTACTATGTATGCTCTGAAGGCCGAATTTTAGTCTCCAGCATGTGATTTTCACTATATGCAGACAGACCCAGAATAGCTCTTGATATTGCAATGTTCATCTCACAAAGGCTTAAAGACGGAAATCAATATCTATATTTCATCAGCATGAGGAGGAGCAGAAGCTTTTATATCTGCATCCACGGGCACGCCCCATCTAAAAGGTTCAAGTGGCATTAATCCCTCAAGTTATCTGGATGAAATAACGGGGAATTTAAGCTCGAGACTCATCTGGATGCGGGACGCGAATTCCAGATGGAATTTCACACAGATCCACCATCTCTCACATCAGCCAGTTTTCCCTCGGCTCAAAGCTGCTGAATGAAAAGAAGACGGAAAGCGAAATTCAACTGTCATACCTCATCAACCTTCTTGCATGGAATGCGAGCGGCTTTGAACAGTTGGGATGTATTCAATACAGCAGATGCAAGCGGATGTAGTGGAACTGATAGAATCCGGTGAGAAAGCTCTCTCAAAGACTCATCCTCCGCCTCCTTTGGCGTGTATGGCGGATATTTGCATATGCACCTCCTGCCCATACAGAAAGTTACTGCAATTCCATCTGACTGGTTAATGTACTGTTGAGGGACGAGACGCCTAACAAGGTCGCATTTTGTCACACAGAAACGACGTGAAGAGATCTCCGAAAAGCAATAGGACTTGACTGGCATAATAGGAAAAGGATAAGAGAAAGCAGGGAGTGTGCGGAAGTTGGTAAAAATGAATAACAGTTCCGGCTCTTCCGCCACAAAGAAGAAGCACACGAGAGAGGAAGTGCAGGTTTAATGTTGGAACTGTCGTAACTACACACAGAGAAAGAATGGGAGCTCTCTTTCTCTTGTGAATAATGCTCTGCGTTTCCGCTTCACGGAAACCAAGGACAAAAAGTTCCAGCCAGGTTCCACTTGTAATTAATTACAACTCATTCATAATAAAGATAGCTGGAATGAGTTGAGTTTAGGCTCTGCTTTTGTCTCTCATTGGTGTATGCGGAAAGGAGAGAGAGAGAGACAGAGGGTTTTTTAATAGCTTCCCACCACACTCGCATCCCCCTTTGTTCACCACCACTTCACCTGCCAGTTGTGCAATGGCCGCTTAATTGAACTACCAAATCCTGGAGCATAGCAGAATTATCGATGCTTATGCGAGCAAAGTACGTTACAAGTCACTTTGTAAGGCAATTAGCTGATGAGGGATGTTGATGAGTGGGGAAGACGATAAAATTGTCTTAATTGCTCCAAGGCATTACTTTCAGGGATAATTAAAGCCTTCCAATTTACCACCTTGGCCATATTTTGTAATTTAACTTTCATTAAGTCAACATCCCATGTACGCATCACCTCATTCTC
>JAQIWI010003306.1:0-10402 GCA_034698825.1 Deuterosminthurus bicinctus
ATTTTTGTATGACAAGTGAAGAAAAAGAGTTACTTTAGACTGACAAGAAAGGTTTGCCTGTGAAGTAACATGTTTATTAAGCATTTGCGTAATGTCTCTCGTCAAGTTATCAGCTGGAACAATGAGTAGCTTTCCTTCCGTTTTCCTTCCCACGTCCCATTCTGACACGCACACATTTACCACCAATTCTTTTTCTCCCTTGTCATCTTTTCATCAGTGATAAATACAAACTCTTTTTCCTTCTCCGTATCCCTGGACAAAATCCCACATTTCTCCTCCTCCCCCACGCTTTCCCCATACAAGAAACCAATAAAGTTTTTTCTCATAATACAAACAGTTCTACTACGTGCTGCGTGCTCTGACAGACACTAAGAACGGCACAACTCTTGTTAACTGCCGAGTGTGTAGAGGCATCCAGTTGAATTGTAGTCACCAAATGAAATAAGAGTGTGGTGGGTTTGGTTCATAAAGTTGCTCCTGCCAGACCAGCTGTGGGGGGACAAAATCAAGAGCAAATTACCACCGCTGTCAGTTAATTTGATTCTTTACAAGTGGTGGAGACTGTTGTTGTTGATGGTGGAATTTGGACAAGAGGAGGAAAAATCTTGGAGCAAAGTCTTCTGCTGCTCCGGGTGTTTGGGTCGAGACATATTGGATCGAGGGGTGATTGGGAACAGAAGTGATTCTTTGTGTTTGCTCCCTGTCACCTGGGATACTTCTTTGGTTGTTATAATTGTGAAGAGGAAAAAACAAAACAATTTCTACATGTCATCATTTCTGTCATGTAAACTTGGACGTGTTTGACCGATTGAGGGTTTAGTGACAGAGTGTGTTGGTGGGCTCTATTGTGACTACAGCTGACAAATGACAAATGGTTGAGAATTTCCTATGCAAATAACCATAGATCTTTATCTGTGCAACGGACGAGCGTCTCCTTGGGCTGTGTAAACGGTGAGTTGAAAGTCAAGTACAAGATCGCTTAGCAATGGGGTGTATAGCGTGCGTTGGAAAAGGCGAAGCCTTGTGTAATTTATGACTCTCTTGTTGTATAGCAATGATATTAGATATGAGGGATTAGAAAAACAGCTGCTACTCTGCGTCTCTTTTAATATAACACAAAATGGAGATAAACATAACGCGCCCTGATTTCATTAACTGGCTCCCTTGCCGCACCAACGCAAAGTAGTGGTAACTATACGCGCCTTACGCACACGCTTACCAGTACTTATAATTAGTCAAGCTTGTGTGTGATATACATTTAGTTATGACTTTCCCACTTACTTTTGTCTCCAGCTAATGTAATCTAATAGTGTTTCCTCACACATTTCAACTAACATCCCATAGTGTCTACGGTTGTGCTCTTGGCATCATTTCTCGGCACATTAGAAGCCGCCGTAAACTTACACGCACCATGCGGAAATACAAAGAGTCCGGCACTTGAGCGTAAAACAAAGAACTGGCTTGTTTACCTTTGTGCAGGCACCCACTCGTCTTCGTACAAGCAACCTACACCTCTAAGTCTCTACTATAGTAGTAGTACTAATACTGATTATTCCACGTTCGCAGTTGACTCTTCCCATTGATATAATTTCAATATGTAAATTCTCACACCAATGAATTGTCATATGCGTAGGGTACCCGCGGTGTTAAGATAGCCTTCAGATCATAATTAACACCGCAACCGCTCAATTTTTACTCTGTAATTCATCCCGTCTCCCCCGCCCTGATACATGATTTCAATTAGCAGAAGGACGGAAGGACTGCCTGCAAAAAAAACATAAGTATAAGGAACACGCTAAATGAGCTCTGCACTCATTTGCACAGCAAACACTTGACTGAGGTTGCAGAGGAGACCTGAGGAAAAACACTAATGAGCCACACTTCCAAAGGAGATTTACTTTCAACGACTATCAATTTTCACAGTAGCAGTCCAACCTCTTTGCTAAATTGAATGGGTTCATTACAGTCAGCCAGACGCTAATGAATTTGAAACGCACGGTTAATCCTCTGTTTTTCCTACTCATGCACATGTGATTAGTTAGCACCCTTAAGCCTTTACTACATCTGTGGCTTTTGTCTGTGTGCGGAAAGTTTCCTTTTGTCAGTGTATCACCAGGTGTAAGGCTGTCACGGTGCGATAAGAGAGCAGACGAGTAAATTTGTGTCTGCGGGTTCAAAGTCTGCTACTCTAAACACTGTGAGTGAGGAAAAGGCTTTGTGGACGGACGATCCTTCAAAATTTGACAGGTCAGATGCCCCTGTTGGACCGATTGAGTGGTATATAAAGACCCAACTCTCCCACAAAGATTTGTTGGGAGCATATTCAGCTGAAACAGCTTGTAGAATGATCACCGCATTGAGCAGCTCATGTGGTCGTGTCCGTTTTGAGAAAATATTTTGGGAGCAGTGATGTGTGTGTCTGGAGCCTGCTTGTGCTTAAACTGAAAGAGACCACAAGCGGATTTGAAACAGTGCACGGTTATCTGAGTGGAAAATACATGAAGGCTTGGAAGGCAACTCTATTATTCATGAAAGCGTCTGTCTCTGCTGTATGGGAATGATGACCTTAATTTCATCCATTCCATTGTTATGTGAATAATACCCGCTTTGCCCGTGCGCGTTAGTTGTATTTAATAAAATAGTCATTTTGCATTTGTAGCAACAAAAATGTGCCTTTGAGAAGGGGTAATTTTTGGCACACAATTTCTTCTAGAGAATGAACCCATGATGGAAAATTTAAAGACACTTCACATGCTGATCCACGGTACGTTTGATTGCATCCTAATCTCCTTTAATACATTGACTAGTTAATTAAGAGCAAGTGTGTGTGCGTGCTCGGGTAAAAGTTTCAATTGAACGCCTCGTCTAACAGCTCATTAAAGAAATCAAGTGAATGCTTGAATTCTGGGCGAATGGTATTTCCAAAAGCGCGTCGTCCCTTGAGAAAATTATGAGTTTGTAGTATATGCGTGTGTTAATGTGTGTGGGTTATGTGGAAAAGACTTTGAAGAAACTTGATGCCAAGGTCAAGGATAAGATACTTAAGACTCTAAAGTATAGAGTGAATGTCCCTTGTCTGACTGCTTGATTATGCGAATATGTGAGTTGACACTAGCATTACATTGACAGTGTATTAGCCCGACGTGGCGTGGAAGTTTGCAAATGAGACAAACTTTTATAATGGGGATGTAATGAACCACAACAGCTCAAAGGAATCATAAGGACTGATCATTAAATAAACCAGATTGGAAGCCCATTCATGTTTACTTTGCTCATTCAATATTCATAATAGACTTTCGCTTTCCCAAAGTTTCAAGTGCTTGGCAAAAGATATGCGCTGCTGTTGTGAGTGTAACATGTCACGGGGCATTATGTTTAGTGCAGTAATCAGGGCATTGACAATCTGAGCGACGAGATGAGCCAGTGCAAATCAATAACACGTCTCACTTCTCACATGGGAGTTGGGAAGGAAAAACAAATGTTTGTAATCATTGGGAGCGAGTGGAACGAAATGCTTCTTCATTCCATTCAGTCATTACTTATCCTTGGCCTAGACTCGTGTCACCCTATATGCGTGCGCGTATTGTCAAGAGCAAGTGGGCTGAAAGGGAGAAGGAAAAAAATGACAGGGCCTCGTGGGTGTGGGATGCCACTTTTTTGCCACTTAAAAGATTATTTTTATATTTAGCCACAGTAGCAAGTTGAACCCAGCGGGAGTTTGCCTTTGACAAATCAACAGTGACATATTTACATGTCTCCACTGTGGTTCATCTAAGGAATTCTGCGGATATCAATGACCGTCTCAAGAGGGCTAATTTACTTTCAACTGTCTATATGCGCTCTCGAATATCATCTCGCCTATGATTCAAGGGGGTTCAATCGGGCGGGTTCGGGTGCTACACATAAGGACGTAGGTTGTATATAAGTATTCCTTTGCTACAATTAAAATAATTGGGTCGGGCAGAGTTAGTGGACTGTGACGCTTTTTTTCAAGGAAGGAACCATACAATAGCAATCCAATTGCCTTCCTATACCCTTAATTTCCTCTCTGTTGAGTGGGAGTCAGGAGATGTGCCAGGGTTTTTCCAGTTATTTCAAACAAGTTCTCACTTGATTTATCTCATTTCCGCTTGCTTCTTCCTGATAGATCAAAGAGTTTTCTAAAGTTATGGAGATCCAAGAGGAAAAGATGCATTGAATTTAGGGATAAGACAAATTTCTAAAGGAACCTTCTCAACTCTGTTGTAGTACTCAGTCTCTGGGCCAATTACATTGACGGAAATTCCGCTCTTGGATCAGTTCAACTACGAGTTCTGCACTTACTTCGTGGGGTGTCACGTCAAATAATCTATTCATCAGTATCTTTGCGCAGTCATGCAAGGAATTTAATATTTTGCTTATGCGCACAGTATGAGCAGTGTAAGCCCGCAATGTAATAGGTCAGGATCAAGCTGCCGTTAGAGAAATATGACGGTAGACATTTAATTACCGAACCTTTCTAACTTCTTCCTTCTCTACGGTTTCCCGTGAGCGAAAATAAATTGCGCAAAGGTGAGATAGCTATAGCTCCTTTTCCTCATGCTCTCTACTATATTCCTTTCCATTAGGCGAGGAACAAAGGAAACCTCAGTATGACAGACCATGGTAATCTTCATGTGTGTGTATTATATACACGAGCAAACTTACTTGACGTCATGAGTACAAAGAATCCGCTTGCTTGCTTTGTTTGCACTGGAAAATCCACAGGTAAATTTCACAGTAATGTGCGAGGTAAACATAGAACCTCAAAATATGCGTCATACCAGGAAGGCAAAAGGATATTGTGTAAGAGCATGCACGGTCGTAGAACTTTTCAATTTGTCTACTTTATGTAATCTCCCTTGTCTGTCGCCAGTGCATGTAATCAAATGCGAACAAATTTTGTGGTAGGTGAATGGATCTTATTTCCCCTGTCTATCTACAAATGTTGGCGGGGCGTAGAATGGGATTATTGGAGGCATTTTATCATCGTCAACGTTCATGTTGATACCAACAAAGTTACATGATAGTTATAAAGTGACATGAAAGTCACACCTCCCCGATAGAATTCGCATGTGTGTGCTTACAGGAACAAATTAGGGGTTATAATTTTGAATGTTTTAGCTCCCATGTTTTTTCTCAGACAAAATCTTCCATTATTATTTTCTTCAGTGATGCTCATAGTAATGTGAGTATGGATGTAGTATACTGACTGCTTGTGCTTTGCAGAGAAGACGAAAATACACTCAGGGGAAGGAAAGTGTTGCTTAAAATAAGATTTTATGGCAAAGACAGTTAGCATAAGTTGATTCGGCATGGGGACAATGTTGCTCTATAATTGGCCCGGCTATTCTTACGAGCATGTTGGAGTGGGTCAGGCCGACAGAGTAATCCACAATGATGAATTCTCAGGGCAGACATTAATTATACAGGGGAGCAATTGCGGGCTATAATTTTTCCACTGTGGGACGACAGAAAGTATGCCGCCGCTACTTGAGTTTGTTAAAGCAGCGCGTCTGGGTAAATTGCCAAAGACGTAGTGTGCATGCCCTCTTTCAAAATGATAGAGCATGCGAGGAAATGTGGTGAAAATTCTGAGCTTGCTAGTGTGAGTCTTGTATAAATGTAACCAGATTGATTGGATTCTGTTTTTCTCTGAGGTTGACGTGAGGGTTTGTGCGTGTGTGAAATGTCACACAGAGACTGTAGCATTGGAGGGTCTTTTACGTACGCCAAAACCGCGTTTATACATTGCATCAGTTGGATGCACACGTATATGACTCAGCACGTCTCCCGTGAGATTCAAAATACCTCAATACTGTCACACAGTGACACTGTTAAAGTCTAGCTGGTTTTCTTCAAGCAAAACATTTATATGGAAAGCTATGGAAGCTACAATGACATGTCAAGTATGAGTTTAGCCAAGAGCAAGGCTTTCCTTTCCTATTTTTATTATTGATAGCTTAGAAGAAGTCACCAGCATGGTTTTTATAACAAGTTTAATCCGTGTATGTGAGGTGGGAGTGAGGAGAAAATGGGGTCGAGTCAACCGACAAACGCACTCTTTTTACTTTCTCGGAGAGTGTGTGTTTGTGTGCGTGCGAGTGTATTTTGAAATGTACCCTTCCACATGAAAGAGTGCAGAGTTGATTTACTCTCGGGATAAACTCCGTTTAATATTCTTCATGTGGCCTTCGTGTAAGTGAGAGTGGGAAAAAGTTGCTCGACAAACAACTCTCGCTTTCCTTAAAATTGCGTGCCATAAAAAGTGAATGCAGAAAAGCCTTGAACATGAGATTTTTATGTCACACTGCGACTAATCCCGCATTCATTTTACTCTCATCATCATAAGCATTTCGAGTTTGTTGCCCTGTAGATTAAGGGCAGCTAGTTATGATAAAGCAAAAGCTTCTATGTAGTACGTCAGAACCAGGGGGGTAATTTGTGCTGGAAACAGTCGGGATTATCCCACGACGACCCAAGTGACCTCAAAGTGTGGTCCAATGGTAATGAAATCCTTTCATATTAAAAGATCCCCCACGGCTCGAATTTGACAGTTACTGTGAATGAGACATCCGTCAAATTTTCTGGCATTGGAGCTTTAATACACAAAAAAACTTTGATAGCACACACACGTGGCAATTCAGGCACAAACGAATTTAATGTTCGCGTCAAAAGACTATACGGGTGCGAGTTTGAAGGATATATGTAGGACAAATTACTCTTTTAATTTCTTTCCTTCATCCATACGGACAGACAGAAAGGATGCCATGCAGTTTTAGCGAGCTTTTAATTTGACGTTTCAACATTTTATTTTCCACTGAGGACACAAAAGAATTGTAATTACTACTAGGTCCTTCGTTTAGTAGCAGTTAACGCAGTTGGGTCACGTAGCCCGCGTCTTTAATAGGTTCACATCCTGCAGTCTGACCTTTATGCTGTGCTAACAAATTGCCGCTGGGTCATGGGATGTCACACGAATGGTTTCTAGTGCTGAAAAATTTGCTGCATTCGTCATTTGCAGGCATCCTCTTTTTTTCCAGTAAATCAAATGGTCTCAGGCCATTAAGGTCCATTAAGCCCTGGCGAAATGATGCATTTTTCTGTACCTTTTCCACACCATCAACCAACTCAGTCGGTGTGGAGATTGAAGAAAGGAGTAGCCTTTGAAAACCTCCGGTCTCCGCAAGCCAGAAGATCATCCATCATTCTTTTCTGGTTTTCTATATGCAATTCATCACATGACCTTAATTCTAAACGATCCAAAATAAGATGACAAAAATATTAGTCCTTAGGGTACGACTGTGTCAAAGTTTATTTCTGCTTTGTCACACTTGGAGATTAAAACAGGTCATGGTGTTATTCCCAAAGACATTAAGTGCGATGATTACTTAAGCTATGGAAATGATTTCTTAGTGTCAAGTGGAATCATTTAAATGTCTTTAGGGAAGTGTAGGACTTAATTTGATGAAAAATGTTTCCTTCAATTTGTACTGAAACAAATGTTCATGAGCCGCAGTAATTGCTATTCTCAAACGGTACCACTGTTCCAAGGTTTGCAGTGTCAGTTGCCAAAATTCAGGTATATCCTGACTCAGTATGCATGCTGATGATGCTACCCTAAAGGTAAATCATTCCCGATAATATCTTACTATTTAGTATAAGATAAGTTTGATCCAATTTCTGTGCAGTTATAGGTTGAAATAGTTTGTTGGAACAGTGTAAGTGATTTGTAGTTGTGAGACTGAGTTTCGAAAGTTGGCTCTTTGCAACAGCAGAGTGTAAGTAATTTGGCAGCTGAGTGGGTTTATAAATGCCGAATGTAGGTATGAGCTTTGATCATCGCTTAGCCCATCATTTGGAAATCAGATCACGAATGCTCTTGCATCATAATAACAAAATTAATGCATTCAAAGGCGTCTCAAATTGTTAATGGAATAGCTGTGTAGGAGACTTGCGCTGTCTGTGTATTTTTTATGTCTCACGTCCTCTTTCATTCTACTTCCACTTAGTAGTTCCGAATTTTTCCCCATTAAGTAAATACACGCCATTGTTGATCCTTGAGGACTGCCTAAGTACCGCCCTTCCCGTGCACAACCCTTAGTATTCCCAGGTTTCAAGTGCTTGAAGCAAAGTGCCTGGCCAAGTTGAAGAATAAATCCAGTGTCAACCGTTGCCGGCTGCCAGAAGCTCTTAAGCTTTACTCTCGGGCGGTAAATGGAAGTGAAATGGGCCAAAACGAAAAGGTAGATCAGAGAAAGTCTATATATGCGTTTTAGATGCACCCACAAAATTCTCGCCGTAATCTGTCCATTTGTACTTGTGTGTGGGCGAAAGCTATACTATTCAGTTCAAGGTCCAAGTTGTGCGAGACGTCAGTAATCAAAGGTACAGATGAAAGGGAGAAGAACAGACATCTACTTTTCCGTTGTAACTGTACAAACCTATAAAGATTAGCTGGAGAGTATCATCTCCTTCCGGCGGTGGCAAATGTATTTCCACAATGGGAGTCCGTAATTAAGACCCCTCTTAAGCTTGCCTTCCGGCGTAAGCCCAGGTTTTCTTCTGTATGTGTAGAAAGCTTAAGAAGTTTCGTAATTAATAGTATACACTGGAACTGTACGTATGTCAAGTTTCATGTGCATTGGTACGTTTGAGTGGGTAGGCAACGACATGTTGGTTTAAATCGTGATGATAGAGCAATTATTAATTCTGTGTCCTTGTCAGCACTAAAGCCGCTATGATGACGTCGCCGACACGGGTGACCGGAAGAAATATTACCTGCACGTGCACTTTGTCTATCTGAGAACCATTTGTAAGGAGCTCAGACTGTGTGACAAAGTACGAAAGCGATGGCGTTCTTTCAAGCTTACTTGTCGGCGTGCAGGGAAAGCATTATGGGTCCCAAGGGATTTAAGTATGTCGGTTCCTAGTTTAAGGGGAATGAACTGAATGTTGGGTTTTAATATGACGCCTGATTTTCTTCACAACGTCATCCCACCCAGCCACTCTAATTGATCTTTTAACTTGCTAAAATAATCGCTGCTGCTAACGAACTCAAATCATCTCACAGTGTTAGATTACTTGGCAGTATAAAGTAAATAAACACTACAGTTCAGTCATGTGGTAAAGTGATAAATGATGTTATATTCAAATTGTGCACATTAAGTGCACTACTGTCTTGTAGCTCCTTCCGCTTTCATAAACCCAAAATGTTGTGCCATTGAACTAGTCCAATGTAAATAGAAAATTTGTTTTTGACAGCAACTTTGTTAACATTTTGGCAATCTTGTCTATTACTGTAACTATAGCCCGCTCTTTGTCGTTCTTCCCTTCGGTCCAACCGTCTTTTCCATTGTTTATTTACCTTTAGTCACAGAACATTGAGTAATATAATTACTCTTGGCTCTTTCAAGTTTGTATATAGCGTCAGCAGTTGATTCCATTATCTTTGTATTACGTCTGTGGCATACAAGATAGTATTCAAATGGTGTGAGGCATTCTTCTTAAAGTTGTCATGCTAAAAGCCTACCAGTATTAGACTGCGATGCCATTAGCGCACGTGAAATTCGCTGTTCTTCTGAATAAAACAGACGCAGCTTTTCCCTATCCAATCAATTAAAGACATCTTCAGCTGTCTTTTACGTAAGGTAAGCAAGCTTTTTAAGGTGGGCGAGAACGAAGACGTGAGCCAGGTGAAATTATGCCCTTCTGGATAAAATAGTGGCAGCTTTTCCGCTTCCAATCAATTAAAGACATCTTGAGCCTTCGTAAGGACGCATTGGATGTAGACGAGAATGAAGACGTGAGCCACATTTAAGACCCCACTTTTCCTCTCATTGCACTTCTCAGTAGAGTAATATGTACGCCACGTGGATCTCCAGGTGCATATTAAATCAGGCCGAGTGGGGATGACAGGAGGAAATAAATTATAGCCTGCTTGTGCGAAGCAATTTAGAAAGATTGGTGAGTGTTTTTTAAAGTAGCTACATTTTTCCTTCCGTACTTTCAGCCGTGCGTAAAGTATTCATTATGTCTATACAATATGTACTAACTTTTTGTTTTATTAATTCCCTGTCACGATTGATATTATGACAATCAAATTACTGTCACACACAATACAGCAAGAAAAAGTCTCATGGATAAGTGACGAAGGAAGGTCTCCAGCAGCGAAACTTTCTTCATTGGAGTATGGATAATAGACAATTTGCTCGATGCGACGTAGAAATATATGCGTCATCGTAAAAACATAATTTTAACATGGGTTGCCATAGGAATTTTCACGTTTACGCGCCTTACGTTTGGTGTGTAAGGTTTAAGGGACCTTACTCTGAGTAGGAAGTGTACTAGAGGACTCGCAGAAGCTATGAGAATGTTAGGCGCG
>JAQIWI010003307.1:0-10402 GCA_034698825.1 Deuterosminthurus bicinctus
CACGTCAAACGTACATGTGCAGCCAGTGTAATGAGCTCTGTAAATCAAAATACGCTTACACATGCTAAAAAGAGGATTTTTCGTTTGCCTATATGTGCACTTGTAGTGACCCTTCAGAGGATGCTTGTACTTTAATTGCTTGCTAGAAGTAAGAGCTCTTTTCCTATGGCTCCATTTCCTCCAGGAATACGTCGAATAAGCATTTTTGTGTGTGCTTGTGCGCCTGTACGTTCAGCCTGAGTATTCTGGCTTATTGAAGGAATAAAATCAGCAGCTATTTCGTCTGATGTTTGGTCATTCGTTTTCTAGCCATAGAACGATACGACTCACTTACACACGCACATACCACCAACGACTTACAGAAGTTTCCACCCACGAAAACCAGTGGCAAGAAGGTCAATTTTTAATACGACCACCAGCCACCATTTTGGTCTTTACCATTACGTCGTCAGTGTACATTCAAATATATGACGTACTTTTCCTAATGTTACTGCACGCAAACATACACGAACATAGTTCACAGTAAGGCCTGGGCTACAAGGAGCAAGCCTTCACTATAAGCGTGCCATTATTCTCAGCCTACGAATCTTCCTTTACTTCGTGTCGCTTCAGTCGCTCAGCACGGAGTGTGACAGTATAATGTCACGTATAAAATTATGTGACCTCATTGTAGAAAAATCCCAGGCTTGACACATACAATAGGACCACCACATGAGAATCCCTCGGTACCGTCGTAACCTTTGCAGAAGCCTTTAATTTCCACGCAGTAGGCGGAAAATCAAATCATTATAAGCCCCTCCATATTTCACCATCTTGATTCCTTAAATGCTTTAGGTGCTTATTATTATCATTAAAGCGGAGCTTGGAAGAAGGGAAGGAGTCGTGATGGGAGGAAGCCATTACATGATCCGCTAGAATGGAAAGTTTTCATGGAAAAAGTCATTCCGTTGACGACACACCTAATGACTTTCTTCGTTTCTCATATAGACGAGGAAAAAGAAAGTTTGGACACTCATGCCTCGTCCTTCCCTCACTCTGAAATGTTTTACAGTCCAATGGGCTCAACTTTTCCTATATCAAAAGTAACAACGTAAATTTTTCTTCAGTTTTTAAAGCACTATACTCTTGCTCTTGCATTTATACACAGCTAAAAACTTTGAGGAAAGAAGGAAGGAGAGAAAGAATAGTAGCCTTAAATTGCACGAGCGACAGTCAGCCATTAATTTCAGCCGTCATTGATTTAAAAAGCCGCCACAAATATGTCTCCGAGCTCGTAGGAGTTTCCTCGCTTTACTTTAAAAATTTAATCAGGGGCCAAAGAAAGGCAAATTTCCTCATTAATATTGGATTGATGAATCTTGGTTAGCCTTCCACCAACTTGTTCCTTCTTAACATTCCAAGTCCAAGTTGAAAGGTTTGAGTCGCCCTGTAAAATCAAATGATCCACATCTGTTGAGGCTCTAAAAACGAGCTATGAGAGACTGCAAATATTACGACCTTCCGTACGTGTATGTCGTATTCCTAGGCCCGTGTTAGTATGACTAATGAAGCCACAAAACTATCGCAAGCGTGTCATCCGATTGAAATCGTCCAGCCATTACAGAGGCGACAGACGAAGGTTAATTGCGAGAGCGTGATGATAAAATTGAACCCATAGTAATATCAAAGTGCACTGTCAAAGCAAATTAACTTTAGCACTCACTAGCACCTGAAAGGAAAATCTGGTGCTAAAACCCATACAAAGTTGTTGGATATGAGTGGAACAGTATAGGGAAGAAGAGATGAGGGTACTAAAAACTAAATTAAACTTCATTTCCCCATAAAAGTTGTTCTACCGGTAAAATAAGGAGACTATCCTCGTCTTCCTACACACCCCTTGATTATCATCCTTTTACTTTGTACCGCCAGCAAGGTGGAAAATGGGAATGGATTTTCTCTCTCTCCACACATATAACATCGCTGGTAATAGTCACATACGCGGTACATACATGTGGAGAACAAGTTCTGGCTCGTAAAATTCACTCTTCACCACAAAATTTAATTACACGCTTTTAAAGCACTAAAAGAGAGAAAGACCTAAAGCCATTCAAATCTCCTGACTACCATTTTCCTCTAATTTATTCCCCATCGATAGAACAACAACAACAAGGGCAAGTTAAGCACAACAGGCTCTCTTCAAAATTGTTCTCCCGTGCACTTTCCCTTTGATCTTTACCAAAGTAAAGGGGAGAGCTGAGGCTTGTAAATCAAGCTGAAGGATCATCTATTTTATAACGACAAAGTACTACAGTGCAGTGCACTGTAGATCTGTAATTTCTCTTCGCCGGATGAAAATTCAACGACGAATGGTCAAAGGGGTTTCCGCTAAAATTTTACGCTGTTACATAGAAACTGGCTACGTCTGTACTTGTAAGCAACTGAAGCAGCATGAGCCTCGGCAATGTTTTATGGTCATCAATCCACGGCTGTTGCTCAGGAGTCAAATGAGAGATTTATGCTGGAGTGTGGCCACATTATTCGGTCACTTTAGATCATTAATAATGGGACGCCTGTGGCGTTAGAGGTGTCAGCGAGTGAGTGATCGATTTTCACTGCAGTCTGTGCATCATTACTGTACTAACTTTGACGCTTTTCCTCTACTGCTGTGGAATTATTAATTTCCGAGTTTGCACATTCTAATTTTCCGATGTAAAAGCGACTGAATAATAATGAGAGAAGAATTGCATTTAGAATGACTCAAATAGTTGCTTGAATGTTAATCCTGAGAATAAATCCTGTGCGATGGTGTGAGCTTTGGGGAACGTTGAGCCTGATGCGAGTAGACAATGACATAGAGTGCTATCAGTTGCTAGCACCACTTCAATCCGTCAGCTGATTATTTTAAGTTGAATGGATCGGAATTAGAATGAGGCTTAAGTTGGATTTCACAAGATGAATGATCCTCGGGATATGAGAGCCTATATAGGACAGAAGCCGAGCTGGAGTGCTAGATGAGATGACTTTGGATTTTTCTCTCCCAGTATCTTTTCTCCATGGCCAATTATTTCCTACGAAATTGCCTCGTCCTCGTGTATTGTTATAAAAGGGAGAGAGAGAGTAGTAGGAGGAGTGAAATTCTATTGCCGAAGCTCTCTTTTGTCCTGTAAGTATTGATTCGAGCAGGATTGTTATTCAGCTCGCAGAGGATTCGGGTGTCTCTGCATGCGTCGCTGGCTCATCACTGTCACAGGGAATTTTCTCTTCTCATTGTTCATCCTGAAGACACTTCTCCTATACTCCCCCTTTCCCATGATCTTTCTTTCTGTCTCCTCACCTGCTACGCATTTGACACCGTCTGTATGTCATGCCTTAACATTTTTTACTCATACTCTTTCTTCTCACGATTCGCCTCCCGAAATGCTTGAGCAGGCGATATGGATCTCTGTCTTCTTCCTCTATCTCTCTTTCGCTCTCAAGGTTCTTCTTTGTTCCATGCGAGTAGAGTACAGTGAAAAAATCTTGTTATTTATCACACAACGAAGCCGCACTGTTAAAGCAGAGCAGGAGTAGCCGGGTCAGGAAATATGTTGTAGTTACCTCTGTATAGGTGCGCTTACTGTGCGAGGAGATTTTATGTAAAGATAGAGATCTAAGAACCCACGATGGCTTTAGTAAATCATCGCTAATGCTTATAAAGTTACTTGAGAGCTACTACTGTGAGTTCTGCTATATCCACGGGAGCCACATAAATGAAGGCCAAATTACAGCAATGCGTCATTTATGCCCCCTACTCACCTTTTGTTTGTCTGCGAATATATACTTTCCTCATTTCCGGCTCCTTTGTTCTTCTCTCAGATGACTGTGCACCATATTTTCTACTCTAAATGAAGGCAAACTAAATAATCCTTTAATTAAGAAGCTTGAGTCTTGCCGATAAGGATTGGTATCGCTGGCTACCGCTTTTATACGAATAATGCAGAGCTCTACGATATGAACCGGATTGTTTGAACTATATGAGCTGACTGACTGAGTAGGAAGAACATTAACTAGCCACGAGGAAATATTGAGGGGTAAGCCTATGGCCTTATTATCCTTTGACTGGTGTTTCATTCACGCACGACAGGACACAAAGGAGTTGAAATTGATCGTTATGAGAGCACGGGAAGACGGGCGAGAACGAGGAGGGGATTATGTACAAAGGGACACGGAAGGGAGTGAGAATTTAAGCCAAAGTCTAAATGGAAAGTGACAGAGTGCCTGGTAACAAGGCTTCCATTTTAAAGGATTATTGCCCTTCTAAGTAGCAATTATCATGAGGCAGTAGGTTTGCAACACAAAGTGTGTGTGCGTTGTGTGAAGACAGTCAAGCTACGTTTTATAACTGGTGGCGTTTTGAAAATCAGGCTGACTGTTCGGCAGTGATAATTCAAGCGAGAGCAATTTAGTTTGATGAGTACAGCTACTGCGGCTCCCACTACTACTGTTCCATTGGGACAGCAATATGGTTGTGTATATAATCATTGTCGCATTGGCACTCTGATATTACCCGCACCATACCAGTGGCAGTAGCAGTAGTGTGAATGAATACACATCTGGTTCCTTGCAGGATTAATACCAACATCCCATCATACAGATTCCATCACGTGCGCGTCCCAATTACTAAAATTGCTTCTGGATAAAGCTGGAATTATTTATAAGCCTGGGTTATTATGAGCTGCGACATATGAATGGGTTCTCATTTATATGCGTCCCATGCCTCGCACTAGTCCGCCTTAGTGAAAGGGAAGGAGGAGAGTTTCAGTTTCATACTACAGCACTCCCTCGCTCTCTCACTTTCAACTCATTGTTCCTCCAGTCCTGTTTTATTGCTGAGTTTGTTTACACGGTGAAAGTGTATTGTATTGGCAGAGTGCTTGTTTTCTGTTTCCCAGCAATAGTTTAATGCTCGAGGAGCTGAAGAAGAAAGGAAAAAAGAGAAGCAATATATGAAGAGTAGGCTAGGCTGAAGGACTCAAATATTTGAGCAGGATATACAATAATGTGTTGCATGGATGTAGAAAGGGCTGAATATTGCAAGGAGGAAGAAGTTCAATCAAGTATACTCAACGAATACTGATTTTCTCCCATGTGCACAGTAATTCCAGAGACTTCCATTTCAAACTACCTCGGCGGAATGTTATAAGAATCTCGATGAATTCCGTCCTATTGAATGCTTCTCCATGTGTGAGGGCATGTGTGTCTGAATGATACGGGATTATATCGGAAAAATCAATTTCTCTCCTCCTTTGCATTTGAGTCAAATTTTCAGATGATGATGAAATGGCTTTGAAGCGGAACTAATCAGGAGGAGGGGTACAGATCTACTGGATATGGAATGATATGCAAAATCCATTTACTCTTCAGGCAGTTCGGAGTGGAGTAGGAGCGCATTAGACTTTTGAAAATCCCTACGGGTCAACGTAATACCACTTACGGACCTCTTCAGCAGCTTCAGAGTCAGACTACTGTCATCGTATAGCATTCCTCGCTCTCTTCAACACACATATGGACCCACACACATGAGCCCAGCCAAATGGGTTTTAAATCCATGTACGACTATTTTGCTGTCAAGAGTATTATTGCCTCTGTGCCACCATAATGGATCGGAGGGAGAGAGCGGAGTGATCCGCTTTCCTATTATACTCTGTGGAAAAGGAAAGCCACGAAAATGGGAATACATTCGCTCATACTACTCCAAGTCAGCACAGACTCTCTCTCTCTCTCTTTCCCTCTCATCAACTTGCTTTTACTTCTTTTGTATGTGTGTGATGAAGGAGGAGATGACTGGTGCAGTGTAGTATTCTCACTACGGCAACACAAAACGCCCCTACTCTCGCCCATTCAATTCAAATCAAACGGAAGAGTGCTAAGGTAAACGGAATGAAACCTATTCCATCTCACACGCACACATACAAACATACGCATACATCCGCAACAGCTTCTCTTGCAAGCGCAGTGAGCCACATATGATATGAACTCAATTTCCTTACATCTGCCACCCCATACCCACAGCCAGTGTGGGAGCATTATAGCGACCAACGTATAATATTTCCACTTCGCTTTGCAACCTCCACGATTCCATTTTGGGGAAAAAATATCCGTCAAGTAAACTGTCTGGATCCGAAAAACTCCGCCTATCAACAGAATATTAATTAAGTTGTCAGAATATGACAACTCACACGAGTGCTAACTTTCTTTGTGACTTCTTTTAGTTGTCATAGCATATGCCTTGCATGTGTTTTTGACACTGATGTAATTCCCAGTTTTGCTTCCATGTTTTCTGATCAACATTGACGTCACACCACCTTGAGAATCCAATTTCCTTGCTATTTGCATTGTAATTTATAGGGCAAGTAGAGCTCACATAATTCTAGCATGTTCTAAGTCGTATCCGACGTTTGAACTGTGCACATCGGAAGCCGTTGGCTAAATTGGGAATGGAAGATACCGTGAAATTTGGCCTGCAGAGTATGAACGTGCTACACGCACATGTGAGTGTCTCCGTTCGTGTTAGCATGAAAAGAGGGAAGCCCTTATGAATGCAACCCGGAATCCTTCCAACACAGCACGTTCATAGTCTCCCCTCATTGTACTGGAGACGCATGTAAAGTACTCGCTGTGGCATAACCTGTCAGGATGTCACATGCTCAGAGTAGAAGGAGGAATTTAAGCCGAAGGAGCATTGAGAAAAGCACGCACACTTATGAGTGAGGCGAGCACACAGACACACTCCAACGCCTGATAGCATCTTGAATACACAAACAGCTATTAAAGCAGCAAAGGAATATGAAAGAAGTCGCTTTTTACACAAGGGGAGCGTGTTTATGAGCCTGTGCGTATACCAAAGAGAATTCCGATTCAATTCTTTCCTGCTCAAAAGAATATTGAAAAGATGAAGAAAAAAACAAAGGTAAAAGTGTGAAAATTCTCAATATTATTCTCCTATTCAAATGGCGACTCGCCTTGGCAAACAAACCGGTGGTAAAGCACGACGTGTAGCTACTATTTCGGCTACAAAGAACGGAAAATATTACGATGGCAGAGCAAACAAGTAAAAGCCTCTTTTTCTCCCACTCACCCTCCCCACTTACAACTTTTCCTTACTTCACTTGATTCCTTCATCGTCTTGCTCGCTTCGCACGCCTCAAGCTGCATAGAATGCATGTGTATTTATGTATGCATAATATTTTTTATCTTTCATAACTTCCCCCTCCTCCTGTTGCTGGCAGGCATCATATTCTTAAGGTTGCAATCGTAGTCTTCTCCTTCATGCATTCTTAAGTGTATCTGCGTGGACTCGTATATACAGAAAGGCTTGAAATAATTCATGTCAAACCATGCTTTCTCTTCCACTAGAGTATTTTGCCAACAGCACGAATTACTTCCACTACGATTTTTACGTCGTCGTCATGGAAAAAGCCTATCTGGGAGGATACTAATGACTCCCTACTGTAAAGAGTTTTCCTTCTGCCAGCCAGGCAGAGACAAGGTGATTATTTTCGTCTTCATGTGAACTCCCATACGCTTCTTGCTTCCGTAAGAAGCTTATAAGATTGTTAGAAAAAGTTGTTGTACTACGTAGAATTCCTTTTACTTTCCAATTCTTTCTCTTTTCTAACTGGAGCGTTTGTCTTTGGATATGGAGAAGTCTGTGTGAAGCAGTAGTGGTACCTTTTTACTCGCCTGCATCTGCCTACATGTTTACGTGTTGGAAAAGATTTCCCATGGGAATGAAACAAGGTTTGTGTCTGTGTGTTTGGTCTGCACGTGTGTATTTGTAGGGAGACTGAGAGCTGGCAAGCAAAGGCCCAACTTTCACCGCAGCTTTATAATGAGCATGGGAAGCCTTTTATGTGTTCTTCTCCTCCCTTGTCATAGGTTGAGGAACCATTAAACTGCCTACATACGAGCAGGAGGATCACCTGTGCGTTCACGTATGCTTTATTATTATCATACATATGGTGACACAAACCTTTGGTCCTCCAGACAAAAAAAGCATCCAACTATTTTTAGTCACAGAGTACATAAAACTTTATACCCCCTCCTGCCGCACCATAAAAATATTCACATAGGCTGAACCAGCTATCAGTCTCTACTGGCTTGTCTCTCATCGTCTCTCTTACCTGCGCACCCCTGAGTATAAGTATACTTATGAAACTCCCTGTTTTTTCCGTAGAAAATTACATAGTTATGGTAATCTAATAAGTCTAAACGACCAAACAGCCTGAGGCTTGAAAATGCCAAGGATCCAGCCTTGAGAGGAACTGGATGAGAAATTCGAGTGAGTGGTGCATTGAGCGAAACAAATAGTGTAATGATTACAAGGAGACTAATAATGATGGCCATAGGCTTAAACTTACATTCTCAACGACAGCGTCATCCAGTCCTGACTGCACGAGTCTTTCAGGTCCATTAATAATGGAGTCAAGACGGGGATGATCTTTGCCTTGGAGCGGGGAAATTCCCGGTGGTTGTTGTTGTTGCTGCTGTAGCTGCTGAAGCTCAGTCAGTCGTCGAGTCTCGAGTTTGTTGAGTAGAACTAAATGTACAAGTTGAAGTACTGCCACGACGGCTACCAAGCAAGCTACTAGTCGACTTACTAGGCTTGCCATTTTTCCATGCAATCACAATATAGTCTTTTTCTTATTCCATCTGATTTTCCCTTGAAGCCTTGAAGAGTGAGAAAGTTATGCCGAAAAGTTACAACAGTCCAGATTATTCAAGCCAATGGGAAAAGGGAGGGAGACTGGGAGCAATGATCATGATGATGACTGCGTACTAGGAGAGTAAAAGCGGAGTGAAAGTGTGGAGGGAGCGTGAGTAGAGAAACTTGTTATTTGTGTGCATTATGTTTGCATAATTTGTCACATGCCATCACACTACGTATATATTCAAAGCTCCCATCTAAAATCCCATGAGCTGAGTCATGCCTTTTGCTGGTTCATGACAATCATCCGGATGATGCTTCATCTGATGGCGACTGAGATAGAAATGAGTCTCTGTCTATTCACTGTGACTTTCTCTGGCACAGCTCGGAGCAAAACGTAATGGCAAATGCACACACTATAGGATTTCCTCTAGTCCTATCATCATCATACTGGAACTCTGCACTCAACTGGAATCACAATAGAAGGTGAATGTATATTGCAGTTGTAATTCACCTGAGATTTTCTGCATGAGAAATTCCCACTTTCACTTCACATGGAATGTAATGGGGAGCTTGACGTCGGGCGGAGCGCACTCTCAAAATATGAGCTGAGATGAAATTGGAAGGGCTGGCGAGCTGGCAGTAGTAGTGTTGGAATGATATAGCAGAAGTAATGGTTGTCCATAAACAGGATGTTCACATAGCTCCACAATCCTCATGTTATGTTGCTCCATTCAAGCGAATTGAATGGACTGAGCTGCTGTTGCTCCTGATATGATGATATGAATTCTGGAGAACACGTTCTCACATGTACAACATGGTGCTGATGGCCTTGGGTCCAGCGCACAACTCTTATCACCACAATGACGACCACCAGCTCATCCCTTTCACACGATTAAGCACATTATTCACTCCCATCAATACTGATCACTTTAGGGCCATTTACAAAACTCCACCTTATTAATGTAACGGGGCAATGGACATTAAAAAGTCCGGCACAAGTTATTCCCACGTCACACATAGAAATTATACCCTGAAAACAGTGTCCTTGGGAATCATTGGGCTGACACAATACTCTCTAGGGATCCCTGGGGTGGTTACAACACGGCTGCACAGTGACAGTCTATATGTGCTGCGTTAATATTAAATGTCCAAGTTGACTGCTCTCACAGGATACGATCAGGACTGGCCACAGGGGATGATGATGTCGTCCTCTTTCTTTTTCTATTGATGCCTGTGGAGCTACTACAGAGCGGATCTTGGTTTATTTCTTGGTTCCAACTACAAACGCTCTCTCCAGATCCAATCAAAGTCTCAAGCAGAAGCAGAGAATTCAATTATGGCTTGCTGGGAACTCATAAAACGCAACTGGCGCTCATGTGAGTGTGTATGTGACACTCTGTATGGCTCTCCTTTTGAATTCCTTCGTAATTTTCTCATAAGTCAAGCGGAGTTTGAGAGGACGACGACGACGATGGCGATGCTGCTGGAAAGACAAAAGACCAAGTCTGAATAGAGAGAAGAGAAGAGGATGGAAGAAAGCTCATTAGTGAATGTTTTGGTAGGCAGGAGATGCTATGGAAGTTAGTAGAAATTCTATTCTCTCATTCAAAGCAACAGAGAGTCTGGAGATGAGGACTTGGTGTAAAGCATGTTAAGTATTATTTCTTTGCCAGTGTAGCTCGAAGGAATCGATAATTCCAATTTGTTCACACAATTCCCCACACCCAGCACACA
>JAQIWI010003308.1:0-10402 GCA_034698825.1 Deuterosminthurus bicinctus
AACATGCCGATAGCTTCAAAACTTCAAAAGTTATTAACGAAACCAAGTGTATACCTCTTTCTGGCACAGGGTGTATACATATAGTGTGGGCGAGGACGGCGGTGGACTCATATCTGGAAGGCCATTTGTTCTGCCTACTTTTAAGGTTTTGTAGTGAGAGAGAGAGAAGTGAGAGAACCCGCGAAATGTACAGACATGTATGCATTAAAAGCAACTAGTTTGGCTTTATCCGGGTCTCCTCCAGTAGTAGGAGTAGTAGTAGTGTTATGTGAAGCAAGAGAGAAGTATATAGTCCCACTCTCTGCTCAGTTCTCTCTCTCTCTCTCTCTCTCTCTCTCTCTCTGTATGCTGTTCCACCACCGCCACGACTACTACACACCGAAACTCGGAAGACTGACAGTTAGTCCGTCACTCTTCAGTCAGTCTTCTACGTCTCTTGTCATCGATTCAGCGAGCCGGTGTTGCCAGAAATCCAGGTTTCAGGGTCGTCCATGGAACTAGAGCTAGAGAAAAGCCGAATGTATATCCAATCTTGCTCACTCAAAAATTAGATCCTAATCTTGATCCCTTTAAATACCAAAAAAGTCTTAAAATTGTTAAATTCATCGTATTGGTAAAGAGTTTGTAAAGCAGATGTAGTTTTAAACGGTAGAATTTCGCAGAAATAAACTTGAATTTTTCATGCTGTTTACATTTTAACATTCAGCCTCATGCACACACACACACGTGTGAGTCAGACGCATAAGGATACATTACGGCTGAGAGCAGAAGGGCCACCAACAGGCTTTCCGGCAACAGTTGATAATAATATTTTCAACTTGTCAGTCTATTTTTTTAACCACTTTTCTTCTTCATATTCAAAAGTCCTCCATACATTCAGTCAAGCCGTGGACATTTGATTGAAGGGAGAAATTCTGTTGAATTTGTACTATACAGAGAAATTGTGACGACGAAGTGAAAGAATCTTGAGCTTGATTTTCACTGTCGCCTCAGCTCTCACTCTCTTTCACTCCATCCAGTTGGCTCAGCAGTCTTTCCGCCATTTATGCTTGCCTCTCACTCAGTCTCTCTCTCTCTTTCCAAGAGTTGTTCCTTCTCGTCAGAATTCATCGATCTGCTGCTCCCACTGCCTCTCCAGCTACTGCTGCTGTAGAGAACGAGTAAACCTGAGAAAATCAATATAACTTGAATGGCAGCGTTCAGTCAGCTCTCTCCCACATACACAGCCTCTCTCACTCTCTCAAAGCTCGCACTATATGCTTTTCTATATGTGACTACGAGGACAACCACACTCTGTGTACATGAGAGGAATATCGGCGGCGGCGGCGGGTTTTCTATAGTCTATATACATTTGTCTCCTGGTCCTCCTCCACGTTGGCAAATTCAATCCTTATAAACTCGAGTGTAAAGAGAAAGAGAGCGACTTGATAAAGCTTTAGAAATCTCACGAGGCTGGGTAGAAATTGTGGTAAAATGTCAATTTTTCCCACCCGCTCTACCCTCACAAAGCTTGTACAATATGCAGCGGCTATTTTTTGATGCGTTACAACAACCATCATTACCCTCATAATCACCTTTGGTCCAGTAGCGGAGGAGAGGAAGTAGGACGGACCAACAGCGTGTGGTCAAGGGACTTTGGAATGAAGGGCAATAAAACTGTAGAAATTTGTCACCATGTACATATACTGAATGAATGCGCTACTTGTGCTCCTTAGCGTACACATGAATTTTAAAGGAGACAGAGAGGCTTTACCGACGCTAGAGAAATGTCATGTTTGACAAATAGTCAAGAAAATATTCCCACTTGTTGGAACATGAACTGCATCGACTACTGCCTCTAAATTTTGCGCACCCATAAGTTTAATGTATTTAGAATAAGACAGAAGGGCCAGAGAGATGGAGGAATTCTCCCCAAACAACTGGAGGTGTGGGTACGTGTATATGTGTTTTTGTGTGAGCAAGCTCACACAGTCATAGATGAGAGCGAGAGGGTTTTGTACACATCCATTGGTTTGACTGTCATTGGGAACGGCAACACTGCGAGGTGTCACTTTTAATGGAAAGCCATCAATCTAAAACTCAAATCCTTTGTGTTGTGCAGCCCAAGATATATCATCCAGGTGGACACTTTTACTCTGCGCAAGGGCCTTCCTAATACTTTGCCACCATCATCATATACACACACACACACAAAGCTTATAGTGCTCTCACACAGTGCGTTATATTTTATGGCTCTCTTTCTGTATTTCATTCCATTTCCCCCCTCTCTCTCTCTCTCTTGCTGCTATGACTGCACGCCTAACGTCTGTCTGTCTCTCTCCAGCTCACTCTTGACGACTCCCAAGTTAGACGGACACATCTCGTTATGTTATTTCGTTTCCCGTCGTTCGTCCGTCCGTCCCCCTTCTCCTGTACACTACCATCATAATACATTATCCCTTATGACCATTAGAACAGTAATGCAGGGTAAATTATGGGACAGGACTGTAGTAGTAAAGCTTGGCCACATCACTACTACTATCACTATCACTACCCGCCTATGCACAGCATCTTCTTTCTGGACACATCCTCATAATGACAATATGGACGTGTGTGGATATACGTATGTAATGTGTGTCTGTATAAAGTGTTTCATGTCTATGCCATACATGCAGATAGACATTCAGTCTGGCCATCAAAGAATCGAACAAACGACTGTCAATTCCATGTACCATGTCATCTGTATGAGTTGATGTAATTCATTCAATCATTGTCATCATTGAGACAGGAGCAGGAGAAGAAAAGAGGGAGACAGTGAGAGTGTACTAGCTCATTCATTTCCTTCTCCAAATATAATGTTATAATCCCTTCTACCACCTGCACTCATACATGCATCCAATTTGCTAGACAAACAAGGTGTGAGGATGCCAAGAGTCCGTAGCTACTAATGGATTTACATACAGTTAGACAGTTAGGCTTCTTTAAAACAATCAGAGGTTTGGGTGACAGGAAAAAGCGTGCTTGCGTGTGTGTAGGTGTTTGTACACCTTTGTATGTGTGTGTGTATGTGTGGCTACCGGTAAAGTGAGGATTGTCAGTGTGAAAAGAAAGAGTAGAAGGGACATGCACAGTAGCGTGTGTATGTGGGGGTATTTGGAGCTATTAGAGGACTGTAATGTGTTGAGTGTGTGTGTGCCTTTTTACCGTGCATGGGATCATCGTAATAATATTTGTTGTTACCCACACATACTACTACAGGCGAACACACGCGCACAACGCATTGCACGTACACACTCGAGGATTGAATGATACACACACACTTGCTCCTCATGTTTACAGACCAGTGCTGAAGGGCATAGTGTGTGTGAGTTGGGTAAATATACAAGAGTTGAGTGAGTTGTAATTCAGAGGGAAGAGAGGCTTAAGTCAAAGGGATATAAAAAAGAGACAGACTGAGAGAGAGAGAGGCTGAAGTTGTTCACGTTAGTGTATACATATGTATCTTGGTTATAGTAAGTTTTACTCATTCCCTTTCATATAGTAGAGCAGGAGAGGTAGGTAGTGCTGGGTGGTAAGGTAAAGGGCTTTGGAACAAGTGAGAAATAGATAAGTAGGTACATGGTAAAAGCTCGACATGGACTAACACCTTCTCTGCATTACGAACAACTCTCTTTATATAATGTAATAAGGATGCGGAAAAATTGTGACGGGTGCTGAGGTGTGTTTGTAAATGTGTGAGCATACTGGATGGAGCAGGAGCATTGCTCAGCTACTTTCCTCCTCTTGTCTGTGTTGTTATGATGATGTGAAGGATTAAATGGATTAGAATTAGATTAGAAATGTTGAAGATCATTTGTTGAGCAAGGAGAAGAAGGAGAGGACTTAAGAGATCAAAGCCAAAGAAACCACTAATCGTAACATGCTTTTATGTGTGTCCATGTGTTTTTGAGACAGTCACTTGTTTCCCTTCATCATCATCAGCAGCATCATCATCACCGCCACTATCCCCATCATTATTATTATTATTTTCTCTGCTCCGACGCACACAAATATTCCCACAGTCCACTGAAATATTGATTGATTACTCCCGGTGTAATTTTAACGTTACCTTTCCCTCTTACACCTACACATTATTAGTCTACTTAAAGGGAGCTGGAGAGGACAAAGGGCTACATAGGCGACCCCATTGTTTCGCTTCCATCCTTTAACGTCTCATCTCCAAGTTCTCTCTAGAGCTTGTACATTGAATGACTTGGACTTTTCTTTTTTTTTCTTGATCCTTCGTATGTCAAGCCATCAGTCAAGCATTCATCATTCATTCTCTCCTTAATGCCTTGACAGAGTCAAAGGGACTGTGCATAGTCATACTAGCAGTGGGAATCTGTATTTAATAAATGACTAGACAAAACAGTGTGGTGCTGATGGTCTTACATATGTGCATATTAGATCCCATGAGAGGGCCATGTGGTTCCGCTTTAACGTCTCCTTCCTTCGTCGTCGTCGTCGTTGTTGTTGTAATACACAGGGGAATCAACTACAACAATACTTAATGGACCAGTGGAACCTTGGCTGCTGTCACATGGAAAATATAAATTTAAAAATTCAGGGCTGTTGACTTGTTGGAATATGGAGATGAAAGGAGTGTGTGTGTTTGTAAGATGTTCTGACTGTTTTAATCATAAAAAGGGGAACATAATAAAGTCAGAGGAGCGTATAGAGCTGTTGTGGGCAAGTCGTTAATTCTACACACATTGTTCGCATTAATTTTTCACTGGATTTGGTCAAGCGTGGAGAATGATGTCCATATTATTTCATGTGACGTTTTATTATGCTCAAAATACTCAGTGTCATCTCATCTCACAAATAAGAAAGCTACCAGAGGCATATATTTACGTGCTCGCTGAACATGTTTGATTCTATTTTTTTCAGCTCTGTAGGCTATTAGTGCACACACATTGTCTTACGTGTTTGAGCTAATTATCAGGAATTTAGGAAGCTGCTATCAGACGACACTCGTGTGGAATATGGATCTTGTTGAAGAATGTTAACTCTCCTCATAGATCCTTCCAGATTTTCATGTTGTTATCTGTCTCTGCTCCTTCGTGGCTTTGTCTCTAATCGAAGACGACGACGGGTCGAACGTGTGTGTCTTGGTTTATATTGAAGGCGGAAGTAGGGTATAGAGAGGTGTACTCTCACACTCACAAACACACTCATCATACGTCAGCACAGCTCGTCTTTCTCAGTCAATATGGTTGAATGAAATAAAAATGTCCTCTGCGTATTATAAGTTAGAAGATATACGTGTGTGAATGTGAGCAGGGTATGTCAGTGCGGGAGAGATTTGAGATTTTTCCCACTTCTTCTCCTCTTATAAGTCGTATATGACTTCTTGCTTCCTTTTGCTCACAGACCCTCATCGCTCCACAGAAAATACATACAAAGAATGGTTGGTATGAAGCGAGATTTATAGCTGACGTTTGGGAATGTGTACTGAGTGAAAAGCATCAATCTAAATCCTAAAATAACCCAGATCAGAATTAATAGTCACACATCTGGTGTAATTTATATGAGGACGACGCCACTTTTCATTACTCTCTCCACCTTAAAATAACCTCGGAGTGTGTATAATAAGAAGTCATCCATCCAATAACACTCAACAAGACGGAAGATGATGCTGTGTGAAGTTTGAGAGGGATATGAGGAGGACAAGTTTATAGTGAGGGAATTACGTCGTGTTGCACCAAGTCATTTTCCGATTCCTCAATGTGTCTTTCAAAATATTTCTTATCATTTTTTCCCTTTCGCACACACGCAAACACACACGTACTACACTCACACATAAACACACGAATTTTCCACCACACAGTCAAGCTTGACGATACATATGGGATTACAGAGGGAACTAGTATTAGACGGGGAGACGAAAAGGTTTGGCTGTTGGCTCAATCAGGCCAGTGATGCATGTGCCGCTGGTTGGAGTCATAATGAAATGTTTTAGGGTGAATTATACAGGAATTTGTCTCTCAGCACAACATGTCCCGTGTGTAGGTAATAATATTGATGGAACCTTGGTGTGTGCACTCACTTTCCAAAACAACTCCCGGGTTCTTTCCTTTTGTCTGTATCTTCCCTCCGAACACACGCTCTCTTATATTTTTACTTGGAAAACTGCGACATGGAATTCTACCCGAGATTTCTGTCTCATTCTCCGCCTCCTCCTCCACTCATCTGTACATCAATCTGCTCACCCAAATGTCTCTATTGTTTGCAAGAAATACCGACAAGTCTTCTCATTGCAAGCTCAAATTAATTAGGTGTAACGGGACGTGGATGTAAATAATGTCCATCAGCAGCTGTATCAGACCCAGTCTCTCTGCATGAATCTTACAAGGGCAGGCTGGCTACAAGGTTAGGAAAAATGTCCTCATTTCATCATCTCCACATGACGGACATGTAGTTGTAATAATATTGAAGCCAAGTAGGAAGTGTAGGAGGTAAGAAGATGAGAGGCGCACACACGTTAATGCTCTATCCACGTCAGAAGAGGATGAGTTTGTTGATATGTTTTTGAAGAATAAAGAGCGAGAGAGGGATCCAATGCCTGTAAGTTGAGCTTTGCCAAAAAGCTAATTTTTAATCGAAATATTAAATCATACGGTGACATTCTCTCTCCCTCCACACGGACACAAATCATCATTTTGCTGACTAGGCGTAAATCTGCTTAGTAATTTTGGGACCTTAATGCCTTTGCAATGTAAATCCTTGGGCTCTTCTTCCACTCTCATCTCTCTGTCTCCTGTCGCCTGTCCTACTGACGAGTGACTGAGCGTGTATGACCTGCAAGTTATTTTAATTCCACACACACACATCATGCGATGATACATAAATTCCCCAGCAGCAGCAGCGGCAACTTGTCATCCATCATTTGTGCTGCGGAAGAATATTTTCTTTTCACAGTTTAAATTTATGTCGTTCAAGGGATCCATTTTGAATATGAATCCTCCCGTACACCTCTGACTTACTAGATCCATTTAGATAGGATCATTGGATGTGGGGCGGTACTGGAATTAATGAAGTTTGTAATTACCCCAACGACGTTCCTCTACTTCTGCTTCTTCGTGCTCTTTTTATTATTATTACCATCGGGCCTTTAAGATTCCATGAGGAGTAAAAGAGTTTGAGAGCTGGGTATAGAATCATCTAAATCACAGCGTTTCCTTCAGATGGTCGGAAAGAGCGAAGATGAAGAAGAGGAAGGCACATGGGGCGGGAGAGATATGCTTGACCATTGTGTATTTCATCCAAATGTCACATATACATCACACACAGAAACTCATATACAATTCTGGCCTTACAAGGGTAATAATTATGAGCCATTGAGACGGCGAGGGTTACACAGGGGGGACTTGTGTTGTAGTAATTTCTCACCATACATATGATTTTAACATTGAAAACTATACGGGTAATAAAAAGAGGTGGAAAAGGGGGAGAGAAAAGATGTATGGTGGTGGAATGTGTATAAGTGTAGCTTCCTTGCGCTTGATGATGGTTTAAAAATGGAAAGTCTTCCAAGGTGTTATGAGTATAAGAGAGTAGTGAGTGAGTGAGATGAGGGAGAGAGAGAGAGAGAGGAGGTTATTATGGAAAAATCTTTTTCTCGTCTACTGATGACGAATACGACGACTACTACTACTGTGTGTGTGTGTGTTGGCTACATAAATACTTTATGCTGATATAAGAGCGATAATATTTCGTGACTGTAGCCCATATATATTTCCCACCGAAAAACGCGGAGGGGGTGCCCGGCCCCTCAGTAATAAAGGGGACCCCAAGAACATATTTTATATAGGAATAGCAAAAAAGAGCAATTCTCTGTGTCAGCTACAAATCAAGTCCATAGCACATCAAATGCCATGGAAAGCTCGTACACTGCGAGAGCATTATATCACTAGCAGAATGACAGGCGAATGGTTTTTCAGCCTAGGCTTTTGGGCAAGCTAGCAAAGAGAAACTCCCCTTATATAACGACCACCATAACCGTTCTACACACATTGTCTGCGTGTGTGTGTATATGCACAAATGCTGGTACGTGTTCTAACATGTTACACACATAAAGCCTTTGCAGCCTTCTCCCTTTTTTACGTACATAAATGAGAGAGAGAGAGAGACTTGGCTGTTCCACTCGTCGACAACTCCGACCCTCTTCTCTACCCCGTCAGTCTTTCCATCACTCAGGACATCAGAAAATGGATTCATGTGTACGTCTGTAGAATTTCGGGGCCTTTCTTCCTCTTCTTCTTCTTCCTCTCTCTCTCACACACACATACAGACTGGCACGTACACATGGCCAGTCACACCAGAAAAAGACAGACAATCTTGTTGGACGGCTCTGGTCCGTCAACTCCGCCGCACTAGCAAACAATAATCAATAGAGATAGGCTTTGTGTACAATGTGTGTGCAGAACCTTCATAGCTATCTACTCCACATCTCTCTCTTACTCTCCTTCCGTCTTTAATCTGCACATGTTGTGTCTATGTTGACCATTTCCGAGAAAGAAGATGGATTCATATGTGCACACATCTTATTTCCTATCCATGCCACTGTCATATGATGGCCTGTCATGGCTTCTGGATGACTCTCTTTTCTTCTACTTCTTCCTAGTCTAGCTTCTTTTAGTGTGAAACTTTTCTCACTGCCATCATCATCATCACACTCATCGCCCTCCGTCCTTGTCATCATCATCACCATCATCATCATCCTTGTCAATGTTAAGACAGGACCCGGAGATGACGACCGTGATGATGTGCTGATGTCTGAAAGACAGGCATAGTCCTTGGCTCTCTTAGCCGCGTTAGTGTGTGTGTGTGTGTACTCAAGTATTCTAAGTACAATAATGCTGGAGGAAACTTAGTTCTTATGGATGTGATTCTTGTGTGCGTATGTTTGTATGAGTTTTGCGAGTGCTTGGATGTGCTTGTGTGATTTTTGCGTGTGTTTGTATTGCTGCAAGGGCCCGATTTTTATGGATTCTCTCACATATAGCCAACCGTACTGCTGCCTCTTCTGTGAGAGTGTTGAGCTATTTTTTAAGGGGCAGTCGTGGTTTTGAAGCTGATGAGAGGTTGACTTAATTTGTTGATGTTAGGATGCGGACAGGTATATAGTAAAGTCCTTTTGGTCACGTATTACTCGTAGGAGTATGCGGCTAGAGCCAATCAAGCTGCCGTGGTGTATAAATATGTAAGGAATACTACGAGAGTGTATGGATATGCACGGCCAAGTCCTTATGTGAATGGGGAGTGCGAGAGAGAGAATGAGCCTACACTCTCATAATTCAGTCACTTGTGTGGACTGCACTGGACGCGTACGCGGACATAAGTTACGGACTGGTAAGTCATCATCTTTAAAAGAGAGCTATGGCTGCCAAGCCTACTCCTCCTCAACGTGACAGGTCAACTATAGGTCATTCTTAGTATGGCGCCATGTTACCTGATTTATGTCATTCTCCCACTAGCTCTTCTTCTTCGTCTTGGTCCACTCTTTGACGACGACAAGTATAAAAAGAAAGAAGTCGACGACGACGATGCGCTCCAGTAAAACAAATCAATGACTTTGGCTCTTTCCTTAAAGTCTCTCTCTCTCTTTGCTGGCAGCAAGAGGAGAGAAAGGAGTGCACTGGGAATTTTTAAAGGCTGAATATTGTTTTATATACAAGAAGAGCCATAGCCGTCAGACACAACAAAACAAATCGTCCTCTGTTGAAAACTCGGGCGAGTTTTTACATCTTTTGGCGGCTCCTGCCGTTACTCTCCTACTGTTCTCTCCTCCTATTGCATCAAGATTGTCTTCGATGGACGGAAATGACCTCAGGATTTATTCAGTATATAGTCTTTAGGCCCAGCCGGAGAGAGACTTTATTCAGCAAGATTTATAAGTGTAGTAAATTATGAGGCTGAGTGAAAGAAAGCAGCTAAAGGAGGAAAAGGAGAAGAAGAAGGGCGAAAGACAGAGAAGCGGGAGAGAGAGAGAGCGGAGAAAAAATTGCACATACATACACTACGAATGTACTTTGTGTGTGTTCAACTAGAGCTTTATCCTTGCTCTTTAGTAGCGTCAAACGTGTCGTCCTCATGCTGTTTAAAGGAGAGAAAGAGATTTCCACCCGTTTTTTTTATATCTATACCGCCTCTCGCTAAGTCCGCCCGGACCTTTTAGTAAAATTGTAGAACTGGAGTTGACGAGGTAGAGTTAGTGAGAACGAGTTGAGAAGGAGGAGGAGGAAGAAGGGTGTATGAATATGAGGGAGGAATGAATTAATCGGATGATCAGCTGGTAGTGCGTTGTAATGAGAAATCATGGACTAACGTGGCCAACATTGATGAATGTTGATGATTTGATGGCGATGATGATGATGATGAT
>JAQIWI010003309.1:0-10402 GCA_034698825.1 Deuterosminthurus bicinctus
GCCATCTTCAACTCATTGATGGATGCATCTTTACCGGTGGAGGCGGTCTATGTGCATGTGTGCAAGAGTGCAATAAGCTCTTTGACAGCCTGTTGTTCTCCAACCTTCGCATGTAACAAGGTATTGCACGAATCCGACGCTCAGGTGGGTAACATTGATAAGACAGATACGACAACAAACTATGGGTTCAAGACCCCATGCCCAAGAACCTTGCATTCGTGCGGATAGATTGAGTGACTGCATGCTGCTACGGTGGCCAGAAATTTAACGCACAGTTGTTTTCACGGAGGAGCATTGATGACACAAATGTGAAAGCTCACGCACCTTTCTTTAGGAAATGGTAAAATGAAGCTTATGAGGCTCACTTTTACAACTACCTTTTGTCAGTTTCCGATATCCTTAGCATGTCAGGGCCAACACCATTGAAGTTTAGTACAACGTTTCTCTCTCCATTCACGTCTAAAGTCAGGTGTTTGTGTGTGTGTGTGAGAGAGAGAGAGAGTAGTAGTAAAGAGGTGTTGCATTTTAAAAGATGTAACCTTTACATGCGAAGGTAACAAGAATCACGGTAGGGAAACTACCATTTGGTTCATACTCCTGCGTGCTACCTTGCGATTTGTAAGTACCCGTACCCTATACACCCAGTGTGCTCAAGCTTGTGTGCAATTTCTCTGTCTTGTTTGTATGCTGATGGCTGCAAAGAAGACATCAATATCTCATGTTTGTATCCAACCCTTTGACTTGGCAACAAAATATTCTCTTGAAGTGTTAACATCTTTGCCCAGTTTTCAGTCAATCATGACCCACATGAACAATTTCATTACGGTGTCCGTTTAGACATATTGTCGCCGATAGTATTCCTCTTCCGCACGCAGTATTGCATTTCCATGGGCTTAGATCCATCCGCGTGCTAGTAACATGTTTACACTACATCATCACTTATAGTCAGTGTGCATGCAATAGATGTGCGTGAGTTTTAAGTGCGTTTAGACTTGCCCTTTATTTTCAAACTAACATATACGAAAGTCTTCCCCTGATGTGCTAAACATTTCCAGGTCAATGGCGTGCCAAGTGTCTATACTACACTTGTTCATATGGACCCAGCAGTGTGCCACTTATGAGCTTAATTGCGAGAGATAATTATACTCATAATCGTTGCGGCTAGTAATCATTAAAATTCAATTAGAATACTCAATAAAGACATGAGATTTAGTATGGCTTCCTCCTATTCCATCTTACGGTGAAAATTAGTGACCATTATCAATGCCATTAGAGTTGATTTAGAGTATAGTAGCATTTTATTTGTATTGAATCCCTCACCATGAGCTCATAAGGAATTAGTATCTGAATTCTCAAAGGTCTCTCGTGAACAAAAGTACGTACGGACAGATAAGAAAGATGGCGGCTGCCGGTCAATTAGTCTTTGACGATGGCGTCGCCACTGGTGAACCTTGAGACGATAAAATCATCCTGAACCAAGGAGGCTTTTTATTCACCATTAGATTGCATTGCATTGGAGAGCTCACAAATTCAGTTCTACACATCCCTTTATTATTATTCCCATCATTTGGCTTCATCCTTTCCACCTTGTTCTCATGAGAAAGAAGATGATGATGAGAGGCTTGGCTTTAAAGCACACTCGCGCCTTCCTTTACCTGCTCATGCACAGCTTCCTCTCATCGACTACAACGCTGTGCACGTTCACAGGACGAAAACTCTGCTCCAAAAATTATTTGCTTCCTTCCTTATTTTATGGTGTCCAAAGAATGTAATGAGGAATTAAACTGTGTGCCGTAGCTTCGTTTGAATTACTTCGCTAACTCTCATAACTGGCATAGCTAAGATGACAATAGCCCTAGCAATGCGTGTAATAGCTGTCATTTATCTGCATTGCCTTCGAGATGCCCAATCTGGAGACGAATAGGAAGAGAACAATATGTGGGAATAAAGATAAGCAAAGGACCCTACACACGGACTTGTTCCTTTTCAAGCGCTTATTACTCAGAGCGTCTTCGATCACTCACATATTGTTCCCCCCTTGTTCCTTTTTTCTCATCGCCCTCTCATCGCCGTCGTTGTCGTGCCTGTATAAACCTTCTCTCTGCTGCAATTTGCATTATCTGATGAACAATTTATGATTGGGGTTGGTACTATGGAAGGCTAGTCGGAATTGATAGAGCAACTACATGAACAGCGTATATGTGTGAGCGTTGAGAAAAGCTCTCCCATCGAGCCTCGCATCGTTCGCCGTCCGACTCTCAAGTCCATCAAGACCAAGGAGTAATACACTCGGAGAAGACGAAGAAGAAGTAACAAAGTTTATGTGCGCTGACTGACTGAGAGGACGAATGAAGAAAAATGAGCTTTCCAACTTACCATGTTATTATGATTATGATTGCCATGGACGGAGAGCTTTTGTTTGGATGCATGTCGGGCTTTTGGATACATTCAACCGGTGCAGTACATTTGGGAGTACAACAGTACGTACCCTTGTAAGCAGCCTACAAGCAGGGAGTGAGCTAGTGCACCAAAGTTACCATAAACCAATCTTTTTTCATGGTTAAAGCCATGGCTGAATTGGACTCTTGTGTGTATGAGGGTGCGTATGGAAGGCATTACACACAGTCATTGGTATATTATTGTGTGTAGTACACCATGTAAAATACAAGCAAGATCTTCAAAGAGCCAGACGGAGAGAGACAGAGAGCATCGTGTACGAGAACAACTTTTCGTAGTTGCTAGTCTCTCATGGATGGACGCCGCCCCGAGTCATTTCCCATTGCCGCGCATGTATAAGACCCCTCAATTCCCCCTAATCCGAAGAGAATGTTAAGCATATGTAGGATGGAAAAGTGTAGGAGAACTGACGATGAGGACGACGACGACGTCCTGTTTTCCTCAACCCCTCTGTAAAGCATTCGTGAGAGAGTGAAATACCTAGACTTATATGGTTGTTATACTAGATCTATCCACATAGAAGCACATAGATCTATCCAAACCCTTTCAAAGCTAGTATTCCAGCCAGTTATAGAGCTGAACTACACTCCGTAAGCCACATACGAAGAGGAGGAAATCTGTATATATATGAAAAAGAGTTGCTTTAATGGTATAGAAATGAACTGGCGTTGTCCTCGTCTGTATACTGAGATATAACATGGAAGCACAACTATATGCTTTGGCTTCAAGCTTGTCTCTCTCTCTCTCGTTGTTGTTCGCCTGAAATTCTCTCTCTTTGGTGCTGCTCGTCCTTAGAGGCAAGTCAGACTTTGAGTTTGAGACTATAGTAGGCCCACAAAAGCAGTCCACTAAGCTTTACAAAATACTTTCCCCACGCTCTCCTCCTCCTTCTTCTATATACACAGACCTGGGAGTACTAGTTGGTTCGCTTGTTCAAAGTATTCCCAACTGTGTGGGAACCCACCATAGAGATCCCACACTGCGCATCGGATCCACCTCAATCTTTGGCATCATCTATGAGCGCTCCTGAACTACAGAGAGGAACTCGAGAGGATATAAAACCTTTTGGGGTACATTGCCAATGGAAAAATAAGTAGGAAAAAGGATAATATTTTATCTCTCTACTACTAGCCCAGCATACTCCTAAAGTCTCCGAGGTGTGTGTGTGTACAAGATCAGCTACTACTACTACCACCACGACGTCGACTCCCATTATACAAGATCCCATAGCTTAGTGCAGTGCATAACAGTTTTGTCTTTTCTCTACTACTTCTGCTCCTGCTGTCCTAAACTGCACACAGAGTGAAAATGGCATCCTCGTGAATACCCCTTTGAGCGGTTTCACTTTTTCCCCTCATCATCACCAATTATAGACGTCAGCGAATGACTACTACACTGTCACCCAGTTCAACTTGTCCAATTATTGCAGAACAAGACGGGTTAAATTGTCCGATTCCTTCCCCTCGGTGTGCTCCGAGCGATCATTAGTCAGCCTTTGTGTACTTGTTGGTGTCATCGTTACAGGAACTCGTTACAGTCTTCGGATCGTATCCCGTTAGTTGTTTTCTCATATTCTTTCGCCGTGACGAGACTATTTCTGCTCAGTTTGCTGCTGCTGCAAAGAAGAACAAGAATTCAAGTAGCTATTGTGGAAGATTGGAAAACAATTTTGTGGAGGTTACCCATAACTATTTAAAGGTGGAATACCCCTGGTTACATCATTCGTCCAGTCGTACAAGTAATTAGCTCATATGCGCCAGATCCCTGTCGGGGTAAACATCAACAACAATTAGCATCAGCTTGTGCAAATAATAAGTGCGTAGAATCCGTGGTTCATATTCAAGGAGACTAAGTAGGTGACACGTGAAGTTGTGTGAGTTAAAAATAAAAATAATAAGTTGGATTACCGTGTACTGGTCCAACATTTAAGAGAATTGAGGACACACGGGTTCTAGGAATTGACCTGTTATCGTGAAGCAGCGTAGTCGTCGTCATCGGGAACTGCAAGCTCATCAAAAGAAGACTCATCGATGTGTGATTGTGATTGCACTATAACGCATAATCTCCAAAGCAACTCTAGATGTCTACTACCTTATTTATCTGTTCCTAGGAGATAACAGCGTTGACCATAAGCTATTGATACTGCTAATACAATTAGCTTCATCGGCCATTGAATTCAAGTTTAGTTTGAACTGCAAACTTGTCCAGTGAACACAGGACGACGACGCCTCTTGTTACAACGGGGATACCCGCCGCACTATCATTCATCCTGATTAGGAATTGAATTAAGGCGTGTGTGCGTGCGTGTGTACATCAAGTGTCGTATTGGATGAACAAGAGTATAATTAATTAAGAGAAGGCACGTTTTGTGAAGAGATCACATGATCATTGTTCATATTTTCTGAAGAAATTGCCAACCGGATCTGCTTTTCGATGTTTTCTCTCGTGTTTTGGTGTCTCTGATGGCTGCTGCGGCTGCTCATAGTGTTTCAGGTAACTTTTATTTTTTGGTATACTTCAAAGCCAAGTACGCAGCTATTTCTGGTCAAAATGTCATTGAGCAAGTAGTTAATTCGGAATATTCTAAAATTTCCGAAGATTTCAAACCACACCTAGGTTTTTTTTTAATGTGAGAATGTCGCTGTAATAATTTCTGGATGCGAAGCTGTAAGGAACAAGTTCGGGGAGCATGACCGATGCGGCATCGAGGTTGGCTTAGATTTTCTTGAGAGTGAGTGAATTATAATGATGCATAAATTGAGCTCGTTCTTTCTTCTGACTCTTGAATATGTTCCCCAAGTTGCATCCTATACCTGAATCTCATCGTAGTTTGTTTTTCTACGGGGGCGGAACCTGCAGTAAGTAAATAAATGAATAAATAAATGAAGATCTTTTGCTCGAGGGGATTTTAAATTCAGTGTGTGTGTATTAGTATGTGTGTGGATAAATCTTTTCAAGTCATATATTTCTACAGCTAACTACTTGGTTTTGATGGTAAAATGGTTTATGAGTTGTATATATTAGCTATACATAAAGGATGCATGTGAGTATATGTAGTGTGTGTGGATCATGACAGTTTACTGAAAAAAATAATATTTCAGGTTTTCAAGTTAACAAGTCATTGTGCAAGAGGACGAGGAGTTTTGCGTAAGTTACTCATTTGTATTCTATACTGTAATTTTCAAGAAGTTTTACTACAAAAGATGTATATTCTTTAGCCTTTGTTCTCAAGTTATGATGATAGTTGTAAGTTATGAGGTGCTAGTACGTCGCCATTCCTTCATTTCATAGGGGTCTTATCATCGTCGTCGTCTTTTAGTTGTTCAAGTTAGCAAGCAAGCAAGTAAGCCTGGAATAAAGTCGTGAACTGGGAGTATAGATAAATGTGGTGAAGGTGAAGGAGGAAGAAGACAAGAAGGAATAAGGAATAATTGGGTTTAAAACTTGTTGTTGTTGTTGTTTTGAAGAAGTGCATCGTGCCTTCGCACCACCTCGATGAGGTAGAACTAATAAATTGCAACAGACTATGTGAATAATTACAGGCTTTCAGGCATTATTTATTGCAGTTCAGATCCAGGTTAATCGGATCGGCGAGGTCACAAAGGACATCTTCGTAAAGGAACTTCTTGTGAAGGAACTATCCAAAAAGCTTTGTGAACAATCACGGTTTAGTACAGCAAGTTTCTTAAATGGTGACGTGTGATCTGGCAAGTTAATGAAGGGTCAAATTATTTGACAGTCAGGATGAGTTCTCTGTCTCTGACGTTATCAGTTAATGCGACGGAAGCTCCCGGTAGTAATGGGTTGTGAAATATTCCTTCACCATTAGAGAGACTAATTGTTTTTTGGTTGAATCCACAGTCAAGCCTTAAATTTTACCACATGTAGGCTTACAGCAGAATAGTTTAGATAAATGGAATAATAGCAGTTGGAACATAGATTTACGTAGTTTTGTGTTGTTTATATTTGACAGAGCGGATGAGGAGGAGATTAACTCCAAATATCCCAGAATGGACGACGAAAATATTCAAGACAAGGAGCGGTTTGCGAGGTAAATTGAATTTCGCGAAGGCGTTCAGCTTTTCGTGATGGTGCTTCAAAATGAAGGAAATGTTTTGTCGGAATTTTTTGTATCTTCATGCAGGGAGAACCATTGCGAGATCGAGAGACGCCGGCGAAATAAGATGACCGCGTATATCACCGAGCTGTCGGATATGGTTCCGACTTGCAGCGCGCTAGCCAGGAAGCCGGATAAATTGACTATTTTGCGGATGGCTGTGGCTCATATGAAAGCACTTCGTGGTAAATTCCTCCTCTTTCAAAATATCATACGAAAACGCTGTTAAAGATTTTCATGGGGCTCTTTCCATGCAAACTTCTTTATAACAAGCTCCATATTGTTCTCGTCGTAGTAGTTTATCGTATTATATGAAGAGATTATTGGGGTTTTTTTAACTGAACCTTACTATATATACTACTTGCATGCAAAACTAAACTGCAGAGTGAATTATATCTATATATGCTGTATACAAGGGCTGCTGCTCATGATATTAAGTGATTTTGGTCCTTAATTCTGCTGCTTGTTTTCCCTTCAGTTTGTTGTTCAACATCTTATTATATAAATGGTGGTTGAGTCCAATTTTATTTGGTCATTAGGCTGTTGCTCAAAATGCTGGCTTTGTTTCCAATATCTATGCGGATTGACAGTTTGCCTTATGCCAAACTGTTATATTGACAGCAAAGTATGATTATCGCCCTTTCTCCATTAACGCAACTTTTTGTCGTTGATCTCTGTCTACTTGCAGTTTTTGGCTTCAATAAGTATTGTGATCTTGGCATGGAATATTTGACGGAAATCCCTTTCTTTTTTAAACTATAAATAAAATAATTTGACCTTATAACTCTGTTGCAGACCAGGATGAGAAAGGCATTCACAGATCAAATGATCCTAATTACACGAGACTAGGTATGTGTTTCTGATCTACTCCCCGGTATATTTTCTACCGAAAAAAAACAACAACAAGCCGTGGGTCATGTGCCCACTCAGGATTTAATTTCGAGCAGCAGTTTAAGTTTTTTATGTACTTGTAAGGAATTCGAAAATTATGTATAAGAAAAAACGTAGCTCTGCGGAGTAATATTTATAGGGACCTTGTATATAGTTGAATATGTACCACTGATTGATTAGTGATATGAGGGAAGGTCAGAATCCATAATAATGGAGGAAAAGAAGTAAAAGGAGAATGATTATCATATAATTTCTTTGTTATAAGGTACAGGAAACACGAGTGCAGATGGAACGTACAAACCCTCATTCCTGACGGATCAAGAGCTAAAGCATCTAATCCTTGAAGCGGCTGATGGATTTCTCTTCGTCGTTGCGTGTGACTCCGGCCGAATAATTTATGCTTCCGACTCAGTTACCCCTGTTTTGAATCAAGCCCAAACTGATTGGTTTGGGTCTTGCATCTTTGACCATTTACATCCTGATGATGTGGAAAAAGTACGGGAGCAATTGTCTACTCAAGAACCTCAGAATACAGGGAGAATCTTAGATCTTAAGACGGGCACAGTGAAGAAGGAAGGACATCAATGTAAGTACTACCAAGCTGAGTTCAATTTCTGTCTAATACTACCGAGCGATTCTCCCTCTGATAGAATAGCTCAGTGTAGAGCTCAATGTCTATCTAATGCAGTAATAATGCGTATATTTTTACACGGCGTTGGGAGAGAGAAAGAAAAAGGATGGAGCGGAAAGCTTTTGCCGTAATAGAATGTGATTTGAATTTTATCGATCTGTTTGCAGCTTCGATGCGACTCTGCATGGGCTCACGCCGAGGCTTCATCTGCCGTATGAAGGTAGGAAACGTGCATCATGAATCGATGAATTCGGGACATCTGAACCGACTCCGTCAAAGAAACACACTCGGACCATCCAGAGACGGCTTGAACTATGCCGTAGTTCACTGCACGGGTTACATCAAGAATTGGCCGCCATCCGGCGTTCCCATGGATCGTGGAGATGACTCGGAGTCACATGGATCATCTCACTGCTGTCTTGTTGCCATTGGCAGACTTCAAGTCACATCAGCACCAAATACCTCTGACATGGCCTCCTCTCAAAGCAATGCGGAATTTATATCCCGGCATGCTGTAGATGGCAAGTTTACCTTCGTGGATCAAAGAGTTATGGGCGTGCTGGGCTACACCCCGCAAGAACTTCTTGGCAAATGTTGCTTTGACTTTTTCCATCATGAAGATCAGACTCATATGAAGGAGAGCTTTGAACAAGGTTTGTTACCCCTTCCTCTGTATTCCGGACTCTATTTCAATCATATGTTCCCATTACGTCCATAATATGTTACTCCTAAATCAGGTATTACTAAGGCAAACTGTTGAATTTACCGAGCAAGTGTTTGTTTATGTATTGTGAATGCTTCTCATAATTTAAACTACTACCTCCGGCTCAATCAATTTAGGTTCATCTTGCCACGAGCTAGCTAGCTAGCCGGCCGTGTAGAGCTAAAAGGAGCACATCTATATACATATATTGAATTAAATAGCCAGTCTCACGTTCTGTCCCTCTGCTGTTTGTTTACTATTTACTTATGTATGAAGTATGAAGGGATTGCATGTCACTTTAAGTTTCTCGTCTCCCTGATACGTTTAAACATGCGGCGGCATAACGGTGGTTAAGTCGAATAGTATAATGCTAACTGAGCGTGGCTCATACTATCGCTGTTCATTTCCCTCTCAAGTCCATGTAGTAATGTTGGGGCTTCATGTTGTTCCAAAATCCTTTTCCCACTTGTATGCCGGGAAGCAGTAAACAAGGTTGTAATATAGCGGAAAATCGGGAACATTTTTCCTATCACATCGCGTGATTAGGTCCTTCTTAACTGAGAGAGTCATTGTGAGTTTGGATTGCAGCTCTCTATACATAGGGCCCCAAAAGTGTGTATGTATTTCAACTGCCAACGAAATCAGTAGGTAGTCCCTTCCGCAGTGTACATATATGGGCTCGTGGAAACTTAATCTAAACTTCCTGTTGGTTGACATTGCTCCATAGCGACAGCCCAGAAGCTGTTATTTAGGAAATTCATAAAATTAAAATCCTATCAATCAAAATTTCTTCGTCTCAAATTAATAGTCAGAAAGTGAGGCACTCTAACTTTCCTTCATGTACTACTACTAACAATAAGTTGAGCTTTCAGGACTTAGCTGCTGGACTCAATGAAACGTGGCTGTAGTTCTGGATATTACTTCCGTTGAGACTCATAGTCAGGGGGCGAGAAGGTTACAATGAATTTTCTATCAATTTTAGCGCCATATGCGATGTAATGAGGTATAGCGGGTGGGTGGGTGTCTGGAGGTGCAAATGGGAACTTTAAGTTCAAATAGGAAGTCGGTTGTATTTCTCGGGAGTTGCATGACTTAGTGTGGACTGATGAATGAACTGATTTGCTACTGCTGGAAGAATGAGAAAAGTAGTGTGGAAAATTAAAATTGTATACATTTTATTACAATGGAAGGACTCTGATATGAATTCGCCACGGCGGGCTCATTGTAAAGTAAATAATTGGGCCCAATTAACCAGTAGCCTTTGCTCTTCTCTTGAGAGTACCTTTGTAGCACCTATACAATGAATGTCCAAGATAATTCTTTCTCATTAAGTCAGTGACCAAATTATGATCCCGGCTACTTTTCCTCTCACCTTACATTGAAAAGTTTTTTTTTTTGCTGTTGTTGTTGTTATCGTTTAGAAAGAGCATGAAGCTTTTGTAATGTAAGGCTATGGTGCTTTTGTGAAAAGGCTTTGGTGGCGCGATGGGAGCAAGCGAGAGGAGGATATAATTGGACTGTGGTGTAGTTTCTGGACGATGTAACATTAAAATGTGGACGAAATGGGAGCACATGTTACTATTAAGTTTTATTTGTCGTGTTC
>JAQIWI010003310.1:0-10402 GCA_034698825.1 Deuterosminthurus bicinctus
ATCATGAGATAAGACGAAAGGGGAAATTAATGAATGAACTTTTTATTACTCTGTCCTCTCAAGTACTTTGCATGTTACATGTTCAAGGATGGATTTGGTGTTTGCCGTTTCATTCAACTTCTCCCTCGCCCCACTTCTCAACTATGACAAGGGAATATATGGTGAAGGAGTCAGTAACTTTCATTGATTACGGGTGTCGGTCTGAGCTAAAACATCCATTAATTTCATCTGTAATCTTTTCTCTATATATAAAATCCTTGATCTCGGAAGATGCACATATATGTGCATGTTACCCATTTAGATGTAACAGTGATGAATGCAAAAGCCCCAGACAGGAAGCACGCATTAGCACTCACATGAGCACACAAACTCACTTGAGGGCTTCTAAAAGACACTCCTGAAAGTTCATTCAATCTGTGAGCAGCTTCGTGGAGAGCGAATAGTTGTTACTAAAGGGTAATCATCACCTTATGCTTGGGAAATTAGTTTTGATGGCAAACTCCTTGAAATTCATTTATGAGCACGAACATTAAAATTTCTCTGAATGATTAAGTGTACAGTGATGAACGGTGTATTGTGCCTGCGTGTGGCTGGCTTAAAACATTGTGAAAGAAAACCATTTCAGACTTGAAAACACTGAGTTGACCAGACTTTACGAATCCTTCCGCGACAGAAAAATCGTGCGGAATCTGTCATGTAACATAAGAATTCATGATGATTACGATTATAATAATGTGTAAGAGACAAGGAATTCTGAGAAAAGGAAAAAGAGAAGCCGGGGAGATTTTGATGAAAGTTTTATAGCCTGTCAAACTGTCTTGTTTTGCCTAGAAAGTCAATAATTTATGATCGGCTAATTGCTTGAAAACGAGGTAGAAAAGGATTTCGTTCTATAACAAGCCCTAGCGTAGTAATATTCATTATGCTGTGGAGAACCTCGTATGTTGGGAGTTGGGGAAGGGTTGAAGGATGTGCTGGAAAAACGGAGTGTTTGTTAGTAATGAGTCCGGAAACTGGGTAGATGCTATGAGCCTGTTGTTCCATATGGACTTGGTGTTTTTCTATTTACATTTGATCCATTCATTCGTGCAGAAGAATCATAATAGCGTCCTCAAGCTACTTTTCCTCTGTTTGTCATCTTCATCATCACGCTCCTTCTCTCTTCATCATCGTCCTCGTCGTCCTCATCATTACGACGCGGAGAATTTCCACCGTCATCGCCATCCTCAGCTGTTTTTATCTTCCTTCCATTACCCTGTCATACACAAGAGCGTTATATTATTATTACATGAGTATAGTGCCACTTTCATCGGACTAAGAGACCTCTACTACTGGGGAGCATGGCCCCTATATTCTTCTCATTACAATCTATCCTCCAGCCACAATAATAGCAATTTGAAGCTTAACGATCTCAATGTTATTAATTCCTGTCAAAACGCTGTAGAGCTGAGGATGGCGACAAAGTTTGGTAGGCGACAGAGAACCTAAAAAATCCTGTTAGCTATCCATTAGGGTCTCATCTGCTTGCATTGCCGCCTTGCCCAAGCTTGTCACCACTCTGTAACCAAAGGTCTTTCAATCAATGGGCTTCATTAAAAATACACAAAGTTGTTTGAAGAATGACAAAACAGATTTTCCGGGATGCCATAGAGGCCATCCGTCATTCTCAAGTGATTCTTCAATGAGTGGTATTTAATAAGTTTATACTAGCTCATTGCTGGCATCACATAATGGAGTGTGAAAAAGGGAGTGTATATATGGAAGACAGTACTAGCTCATGAAGATTGTCATAGATCTACACAATCGAACGTGTAAGTGAGCTTGCGTGAGCGGCGAACGACGCTTCTTTTTTTCATCTTGCTATTTATTATTCAGACGAATCAGCAATCAACATCTAGCTCTTTCTTAATTGCAAACGCGAAAAAACAGGATTTGCTTGAATTTGTCAGGCTTACAAAAAGAATCAAACAAATTAGAATACTATCGAGGGGATAGCAATAGACCCATTGGAAGGTCTACGCTAATGGAATAATCCAACCCCTCATATAGAATAGAAATAGAATAGAATAGCTCTTTCTTGAATTGCATGCAAAAATTCTCTTACGACCCCTATCCAAATTTCACTCCATTAATCTATACTTGCTCGCATCAGTTGATCATCACTGGTTTTAGCAAATTCATTGAGTTTATGGCGACGGTTGCTTATTCCCACTTTGACAGCATCATATGGGACCGACGGATTGTTTGTGTGTGTGTATCATAAAGCGATGATTTGTGGGTATTATGCAGAACTGCGAGAAAAAAATGAATATCCATATGATGGCTTCCCCAGGTGTAAATGGCAGATTCGAATGAATTTAGGAGGAAGTTGTAATACATGCCTAGTATGTATTGTGGTTAAAATCATTCGGCTGCATGGCTCATATAAAACGTCGAAACATTTTGAAATTCGAAATGGCCATTTCCTTATGGGATTTAACATGGAATTTTTAACTTACCTACGGGGGACCCTCTGCAAGTTGTTAGCAGATGACTTCGAAAATGAAAAATCCCATAAGAAAATGGACATTTTGGATTTCAATTTTTTTTGAAAATATTTTGCAAGTCTCCTGAGGGCCATGCAGCCGAACGGCTTTGCCCACAAACATATGAACTACCATTTCCCCCTAAATTCATTTGAATCTGCGATTTACACCTGGGGAAGCTGCATTGTATGTTATTCTTACGTGCGCGTAAATGTTTTACATTCGACGAAATGTATACAGATCGCTTCTAAAAAGATCGTCATACATTGATGATCTTGCATGCACTCCTACGGGTTGTATGAAAGGGATTTTACAGTGAATAAACACCTATAGTGACTTCTACAGCTTCTTTGATGTGTGTGCTTAACGCTAGGCCTGCTTCCCTCATATTTTCGATGTCGTAGATGCGTTTCTATACCTAGATGCACAAAGAAAGATTTAAGTGTGTACATGGTGCATTTGAATACGTTTTTAACTCCGTAATTTGTGATGAGATGCAAGGGAGGGAGGGAGTGGATCATTGTTGGTAGCGTGGAAAGTGACCAAATGACAGCTTGTGATTCGCACCAGCTCGCTCTTCGGTATGAAAGAAATGAATTGAATATTACAGAGGTAATTCAAATTAACGGAGCGGCCACCGGTCGTTTTTGATGGGAATACCCTATGGTTTCTCCATATTAAAGTAATGGTGACACACTAAATTTTATTCAAACTACTGTACCAACTACTACTGTGCGGCTGCATCACATTGGGGAGAGGGGAGGCTGATTATGTTGTAATACATGAGTAAAATCAGTCGAATGGTTCAGTACTACGATATCCAAAGGGAGCTGGAGTACGTCGCCGGCTAATGAAGGGGTGAAGAGAAGGGTCACCACTGAACCAGTCAGATACAAGGACATCACGAGCTGAGACGGTTATCTATATACATTCATACTTCAGTCGTGTGTAACCACATGTTACACACACTTCCACACAATTTCCAAAAAGAGGAGTTGCCTACGATTAAAATAGGATCACCTCTCGGATACTATCACGCCACATCACTCTCTTTTCACTGCATTGCATTAACACGGGAGGGATAGTTCCGCGACCGCTCGTAAGTGATACATTGCATATCTTATCGCCAATTCACATATAAGAAGCATTTCAACTTTTACGTGAAATATTGGACCTAAAAAGTATTGCACATATGTGAATCATCATGAAATAGTCGTGAAATATGTCACAAGATTTCTTGCACGTGAAATAAAATAGATCTGGCCTGTTTTTATCTCACTCGAAATGAAATACTAGTGGCTGTGATTGGCCCACACCGATATCCCGCACGCAGCGCCGACTTTCTGTTGCGTTACGTACACATTTATATGGCTCGCGAAATGTATTTCGCGATGTCGTAATTCGGCAGTGTGAATCCGAATGCTGAAAGTATATTTGTTCAGCAATATTTGTTTTGTGAAATTTTTATTGCTTATATGTGAGCCCGCCATTACATTTATTTCAGCGGCATTAATGTAGATTCTTCAATCACTATGCATTCCCTTAAGGTCTGTTAAACTTTTTTTATTCCTCAACTATTGTTGCACATTATTTAACATTCCAGAGGATTTTACGTCCTCTACAATAGCCAATGTCTTTCAACTACACCTTGAGTGTGTATCTGCGATTATATGAAGAAAATATCCCCCAAAATGTGGGCAAAATAGCCGTGGTATTAGCTTTCGACCGACGCCTAAAGCTTCGTAATATAATTTCGAAAAAAATGAAATTTCAAAAACAATGCAAAGGCAACAAGGTATAATAAATCGTTCTATATTTTTTCAAAATTGTGTTCTTAACCTTATAACCTAATTTAAACTGCGGATATCTCGAAGCTCTAAGATATTTTTCAGTCAAAGATTCATTCCCATATACGAAGTCATTCAAGATCAATCAGGGAAACACATATTTGAGCTAGGAACAGGGATACCTGACCCTGCTTTATGCTTTCGAATTCGGACATCCCATGTGTATTGGAGAGGTCAGGGAAATGATTCGCAAGCACTCCGTGTAGTAATATATACAATGGACTAACTGAGGTGGGTGGCTTTGGTTTTAATGTTGGAGAAATAACCTTAAAGTCTCCGGTTATTTACCTTGTAGCCGTAGGAATTCGTGTATTGTAGTTCACAGACGGCTTGTTTATCATATGGTATGGGGATCGACTTAATCAGTGTTAGTTTATTCATTTTGCATAGCTACCATTTGGAAGAATAAAAAAAACGTTCACTTCGTAAAAGTTCGCCAGACCGACCGTCCGGGCTCTTTCTGTCTACCTTTTTCATCGAATGCTCACTTGCCACAGCAACCTCCGTACCGTGGGCTTTCACCCGGGCCCATGAGCCTACCAACACAACCGAAACCCGTTTTCCTCCCTTTTGGCACATTCGCGACCTGCCAGGCCCAATATCTCACCCACTTACCTGCGCCTACCCAAGCACACATCTCCGATTCCTTAGCTACGGATTAGTGTAGCTAAACCCAACAATAATCACTCCTACAGACCACTTACGCTGTTGCGCGCAAGATCTCGAAATGAGACATCTTCTCAAGCATAATTTAAACAGTCGCCCGTATCCGCGAATAAAAACCAACATTTGTACACGCATGGAGGCAATAAATAATGGATGCCTGTGCTTCCGAGGGTTCCGCGAGCTTTTGAGAAGGGCCCGTCTTGTTTAAAATTTATTGCAGCGTTATGAAACTTCAATATAAACATGTGTTTCTCAGGTCATTGGGTCCTTGAAGACGCTGGGTCAGATTAGAGTCCACCACCCAAGAATATGAAACACGAATCCTTGCTATATTTATCCCGTCATAAGGTCCGTTTCCCGATAATCAACCCGTTCTCCCCTGGCTGACTTGCCACAGACTTTAGGGATATTTAGTCTTTTTAAATACATTTGCATAGTGTGGGGATATTTTTTTCGATTCCTCAACGTCCGAAATCACGTGGATTAATTATTTGGAAATAAGGCTGGAACATGATTTATCCATTGAAATTCCATAATTAATATGCCGTGACAAAGGCAATTTTGATGTCCTGAAGAATCATAATACAAGCAGTAATTACGCAACACTTTATGACTCTGGCCGTAGGATTTTATGACCACCTTGGGTCGAGCGAGAAGAGGGACACAATCCAGCCGTTATCATCCCTTTTGTGCGGAACAATTTTATTTAGCCAAACACACTTTCACTAAAGCGTCGTCCCAACGGAACGTGTAATGTGTGCATGTCTGCCACTTAGTGCATGTAGTTTCCCTATAGTACTGTTTATCTGTTTACTGCTTGCTATTCCACACGGATAGTGTCCGACTGTCTAGTACGGAACATGAGATTCATTAAATTGCCATCATTGTGTATGAAAACAAATGCTGTCAGCTATAGTGTGGTCCCGCATTTGGATAATAATTTCATAAACCGAAATAAGTTATTGCATATGTTACACTGCCTTTGGAAGTCAAGCGATGGTTACTTTAGAATCCTGGCATTTAGAAAGATCGATCCTTCACATACATTTCAAAGGAACTCGAAATCAATGTGAATAATTGAAAATTTTCCATTGCTATAGCAACTGCTGTTAGAAATATGCGTAGCACATAGATATTTTTGCTTTTATTTTGATAATAATGTCCGATCCTGAAAATCAGTGCATTGCACTGTGGTATCTTGACAATAAAGCAGAATACAGAATGTTCTACTTTGAGTGTCAGCTATTTTTTTTCATCACCGTATTTGTACCTAGATAGCTGAACTTGAAATTTGGTTTACCTTGAACTTCCCAAGTGTATCACATTAAAATTGCAAGTACTTTTTATTCAGAAAATTTTTACGAGCGCTGATAAAGCGGCTAGACATGATTTTCGCCCATGTAGTATGGTATGTGCATTACGCGCAGCTTTTGTTGGTTTTTCGCATTCCGAAGATACGTCCGCAAGGAATAATTGGTTCACCGCATTCACTCAAACAGTCTGGCGAGTGTCGTTGTATAGCACTGAGGCTCAATCCAAGAGTTAGTCTTCTTCAGTAGGAACCGCAAAACTTAAATAAGCTTGTGTTTACTCCAGCAATCATGGCGACAACAAGTCACATGAATGCTACAAAATTAATTTATTTCTGACGCCTGAAGGGCTTTTCCTGGGCGGATTTGTTTGTAGTAATAAAGCAATAAGAATCCCGTCTCTGGTGAGGTGTTGATAGCCTTCCCGCTCGAAAGGACTTGGGAAATAATATTAAAAAACGACTGGATTTTATGAAAATATGGTCCCTATGAAGTTACATCGAATCAGTTAAGATACACGGCAGATCCGGTGCTACACACCTGCGGTTATCATATCATTAGCAGTGGTTTTTTACCACTTTGGAAGTGGCGGGAAAAGATATTCTACCTTATGCAAACTTCGGTAACGCCGTGGTATTGGGTATCGCGGAAAGATGGAAAAGTTTCAGGGCTCGTCACATCACCATTGTCAGCAGTCAACTTTAGCACGGCTTCCCATCCGGAAGTATCCCATCATCTTACCATCTCTGGACTTACTTGTTCAGCTTTCATGTACCAATACACTTACACTCTCATCATCACTGAAAGCAACAAGATCTCGATCCTTTTATTAGCTTTATGATTTTCATGTCCTCTGCCCAACCTTTAATGGTATTTAGTACATTGTTTTAGAGCGATTTTTAGGATATCTTGAAATTCGATTTGCAGCCTTCATGGGCTTCGTACATCTGCGATAGTTGCAGACGTTATCGCAGGGAAGCTGAAACGTTCGGGGTCACTGTGTCCAGTTCCCCAGACACTTTTCTAGCAACCGATTTCGGCCTACGCCAGCATCTCCATCTCCATTGCTAACTTTACCCAGCCCAGGTGTCATATACGCAATCAACTTACACACCGCGGTAATTCTATGACATTGGATTAGACTTCGATTGTCGGAACTAGATGCCAATTATAGATGTTTCCCTCATTTGGGAAAGTTTACCAAACGGAAGAGAAAGTGCCAAAAAAGTGTGCACCTGTCAAAATTAATGTGTACGAGAGCGTGTGGAGTGGACGTAATGTTGTAAGCAGAGGAGGGAAAAAAGTTTCCTAATTAATCATTGTGTGGCGGAGAAAAAAAACATCGGATGATTGGCAGAAGAAGAGTAGACAGGAGCGAATTGTGGAGGGAAAATTTTATTAGAATGACTCAGGATTTGGAAGTTAGGGTGGTTCACACCATCTAATGGTGACTCAAGCTTCAGTGTTTTTCAGAGTAAGGATGTATCTATGTGTGAGTGGAGCATAAGTGTGTTTGTGTGTGTGCGTGTGTGTGCGTGAGTAAAGCAGTACGGGAACTGAGTGCTGGAAAGAGGCACTTGGGTATAGAGGATTATGTATGTAAGTAGCAGTGGAGGTCTTTGCCGACGTCAGAACGTTCATTGAAGGTTTTACATTAGACCACGAGTGAGTAGTTTTTACGAGACGGTTGTAGCTATTCAGAGGGCAATGGATTCTTGTTTTTTCTTCCATCTTCCACACACACACACGCGCTCGGACACAAACACACTCACATAACGTGCTTCTTATCCTTTGACGCCAAGGTTTCGCTACGTCGAGGAATTCTTCCCGCCTATTTTATTTCTACCTTGGAACAGGTTCAGAGTCACACGAGAGCATCGTACTCACGAACTACCAGACCAGTATGTTCTCATGTACCAAATGTAACTCGCACACATGTGGCTGTCCTCCTTGCACATCTCACCTTACTATATTATAAATTTCGTTTATAGGTATGATTACTTGGTCCATCATCCTCCACGCGTATGTATAGCTGGTTGTTTGTTCGACTTTTCTGGTGAGAACCAAGCTGTCGTTCCCAGGGTTCATGTCTGCAGACGCAGACATAGACACCGTTACACTATTCCCTACATATATAAATGCACCTATACGTATTCCCAGATGTAAACACTAAACAAGACCGGGTAACCCTGAGCTTGTCTGGTTTCTTTTGCTCCTCCCTCAGTGAACACTCACGTACACTTGCATCTCATTGCTTTTAACTCTGTAGCAAGTTGTTGCTATGAGCTAAGTGCATTCTACCTACGCTTCACTGACATTTTTTCTGTCTTGCCGGTATCTGTAGAATGCCTTACCCAGACGGACAGAATGCTAGAATGCATTCTCTTTTCAATAGCAGCCAACTATTTTCCCGCCTTTGCACTTATTACGCTATCTTTTCCGACAATTCCCTTCTACAGAGACAACGAACAGCGACCAAGGCATCAATGGTAGAAATTTATTAGAATATTGTGAATCACATTCCCTTGTTGGCTTAGCTCATAAATCCGTCCATGATGTCCCAAACTGATGAATTTTTTCACTCCTGCCTAATCCTTGGGGAATGATTCTTGGACATAACCCATCCAAAAGGGCCGTGCCATGATGGAAACTGCATCCTGCGTCTATCTCTCACTCCCTCTTGACGCATTTAGTCGCATTGTTGGGTCAATGACAGGGAAAGTACATTATCCTATGACATGGTCTACGTGGTGGTAATTGTGTAGAAGTGAGAGCATTCCATACTCATAAAACAGCAAAGTAGCATTGCTGTATCTTCTTCCCGTGTGTGTAGAACGGAGTCAATTTGTCCCTCATGTGTGCTTTCTACAGCAAAACAAGTGGGAGATTTTTTCACGTATTTATCCTACCAGATTACCACGTTGCTGCAACTTCATGGAACTGTCAAACGAGAACGAGATTCTTTGCAGTTCCGTCGACCATTGCATGTTTCTACTGCACGTTACAAGCGATACATATTTTGGACCATGTCCAGTTGGCTTTAGTCAGTGGGATCAACGTGGAGGCGTAGGCTCCGAAAGTGTTTATATTTACGGGGCAAGTTGACTTGGAAAGTAGGATGCGCGTGTCACATACCGAGCTTATTGCTGCTCCCTCCATCGAGAGAGTCGGACACAAAAAATATCACAGCAAGTTTTTCCTGTTAGTTATGTCTCTCCATCCCGAGAGCATGAGCCGCCTTTATATCACTTTTTAGACGCTTCCTTCTAGCACCCAAGACTAGCGACTAAGCCAGCAAAAATAATCGGTGGAAGACATAAGGAAAAGGAATTTGCCTGTAGAAGATTCCCCCGCCTGTCTTCAGGTGCGGCTACAGCCTGTCGAGGCTATTCCTGCACGTCATTACAGTCACATTTACATGTATTCATCGCTTTTTCGGGAGACTTCCATTGGTAGCATCAACAGCGATTTGCCAAGATATGCCGACCAACTTGAGCTGGCACGAACAGTCGTCATGCGATTGAAGAGCTCCTCAGAGCATTTTCCTGTTTTTCAAATAGCCTCCAACGAAATTCATATGATATAGTAATGCCCGCTACTATATAACCTGTTCCCTTGGAAAGCATATTACTTGAAATTCAAATGCATCCAGCTCCGAAGGTTTAAATTAACATTTAACTTTTCATATTACAAAGCCATCGGTGAACAGGCACAACAGATAGCCCATCCATGTGGATAATCTCTTGAATATATTTCATATACAGCCTCCAGGCTCAAATATCGCCGGGTTCAATCCATATATTTTTTTTATCACATCACTGCACATTCTGTATTCTGGAGGGAAAGAGACGACGTAATCCTCAGCGTACTTTAGTTCCTCACAAGCCTTACACAACTCAGTGTTTATCTATCAAAATACACTAGTGTCGCACATCAGTATTTATGCATACCATCACAGCATCCTTCTCCCTAAAATATTTCTCGTAGATATGCATTTGCCTAGTTTATTAACCGAACTGAGCATACCCAAAGGATTACGCCGACAAGATCGCCC